>WNWK01009941.1:0-20000 GCA_009830355.1 Cherax destructor | reverse complement strand
GACAAGCAGGTAATCAAGCACGAAAGCAAGTAAGCAATTAAGTAACAAGTATTCAAGCAAGCAAGTAAGCAAACAAGGAAGTATGTAAGCAAGCAAGTAAGCAAGCACTTAAGCAAGCAAGTAAGCAAGAAAACCAGGAAGTAAGCAAGCAAGTAGGTAAGCTAGAAAGCAAGGAAGCAAGGAAGCAAGCAAGCAAGTAAGCAAGCAATAAAGCAATTAAGTAAGGTTGTTACAGGTGTGTTAGACAGTAATCAGTGTTCAGTACGGAAGCTACATAAGATACTCTCACCAGCTCCACTACACAACTCTCCTTCCCAAACAATAAACAGATCGCATTAAACAATAAGAAAGTAGACGTTAACTTCTGCTACAACTCGTAATGCTTATTACAAGCGTATATTGGTGCCACTTATCGAGCATAAGTCACTTGATTGGCAGTGGTTGGCACCTGCATGGCGACTATAACAACTCTGAGCGCTAAGTAACATCCACAAAAGAGACCAAGGAGAACCCGCCTCAAACAACACACTCAAGGTAAACGTCAAGTTTTTCTATATTTAGAGAATCATATAGCAATCACATGGCCGGGCCCTGCAGAGAGCGTAGGGCCAGCGCACCTGCACCCCGGTACTGAGCGTAGTAACTCTTCCTCAACTCGTGTCCAAACAAGTGTAAACACAATCATAACCATAATTTTTAAAGGGGTGGAGGGGTAAGCCAGCGGAAGGCCTCAGTCAGACGACCAAAAGCTCCAGCTGCGGGTCATCATATGAACAAGACCCGCGTCAGGAAACATTTGTCCTGTTTCCTGACAAACCTTATCTAACCTAACGTGTAAACAAAGACTGGTTACTGTCACTCAGATGGTTACTGTCACTCAGATGGTTACTGCCACTCAGATGGTTACTGCCACTCAGCTGGTTACTGCCACTCAGCTGGTTACTGCCACTCAGCTGGTTACTGCCACTCAGCTGGTTACTGCCACTCAGCTGATTACTGTCACTCAGATGGTTACTGTCACTCAGATGGTTACTGTCACTCAGATGGTTACTGCCACTCAGCTGGTTACTGCCACTCAGCTGGTTACTGCCACTCAGCTGGTTACTGCCACTCAGATGATTACTGCCACTCAGATGGTTACTGCCACTCAGCTGGTTACTGCCACTCAGATGATTACTGCCACTCAGCCACCGCCGCTAACTATATTATCTCAGCAGCGGTAAAAATGATTTAATATCATACCTCTGCATGTATGATAACTGGGACAATATTTAATGTCATGCCTCGGCATGCATAATAATTGGAACAATAATGATTTTGTCCGTTGCCTCCCCTAACCTAACTGTCCGTCGTCTTACATCAGCATGGGATCCACTACTCCCAAGAGCTTCTTTGGAGGACAAAATGAGATCCAATATTCTCTAGGAGCTTCTTAAGAGAACGGAATGGGATTCAACACTCTCTAGGAGGCTGTTAAGAGAACAGAATGTAATCTAACACTCTCTAGAAGGCTTTTAAGAGAATGAAATATGATCAAGCACTCTCTTTAAGACATAAAATAACGGAAGGGGATCCAACACTTTATAGGCATATCTGAAGAAAAAGAAAGTGATTTAACATCTCTAGAGTCCTGTTATTAAATAGAATGGGATCCAATACTCTCTAAGGCTTGTTAGAGACCAGAATGGGATTCATTACTCTCTAGGAGACCCTAAGAGAAATTCCAGGGATCCAGCATCTCTGAAGGTCTGTTAGAAATGAGAATGGAATTCAACATTAAAGCTGTGTGTCAGAGAGCTGAATGGGATCCAACATTCTCTAGGAGCCTCGGAGATACTATTAAGGAATCCAACACTTTCTTTACAATCTCTTAATGCTTTTCTTTATAAAATTACAAACACTTAATAATATACATTTTTCATTTAATTAATTTGTTAATAGAACTACGTCTTTTAGCATTTAGTGATGTTCGTAGACACGTTTAGTTTAGATATAACAGAGCGATGGTTGACACACTGGCTGGAAGGGCTCATGCAAGCAGGGCGAAGCTGCTGATTGTGGGTGACTTCAGTCACAAAAAAATTGACTGGGAGAACCTTGAGCCACATGGGGGCCCAGAAACGTGGAGGGCTAAGATGACGGAGGTAGTAATGGAAAACTTCATGTACCAACACGTAAGGGACACTACCAGAGAAAGAGGAGAGGACGAACCAGCGAGACTGGACCTAATATTCTCCTTCAGTAGTGCAGATATTGAGGATATCACATATGAAAGACCCCTCGGGGCCAGTGATCACATGATTCTGAGCTTCGAATACATAGTAGAGTTGCAAGTGGAGAGGGAAGCAGGAAGGGCAGGACAAATGAAGCCAAACTACAAGAGAAGGGACTACACAGTCATGAACATTTCCTGCACGAGGTTCAGTGGGACAGAGCACTGGCAGGGAAGTCAGTAAATGAGATGATGGAATATGTAACAACAATATACAAGGAAGCTGAGGAGAGGTTTGTACCCAAGGGTAACAGAAATAATGAGAAGGCCAGGATGAGCCCTTGGTTCCCTCAAAGGTGAAGAGAGGCCAAAACCAAGTGTGCTAGAGAATGGAAGAAGTATAGAAGGCAAGAAACCCAGGAGAATAAGGAGAGCAGCCGTAGAGCCAGAAACGAATATGCACAGGTAGGAAGGGAGGCCCAGCTTCAATATACGAAAATGACATAGCAGCAAAAGCCAAATATGAACCGATGCTGTTGTACAGCCACATCAGGAGGAAAACAACAGTCAGAGACCAGGTAATCAGGCTAAGGAAGGAAGAAGGGGAGATCACAAGAAACGGCTGATAAGTGAGGAACTCAACATGAGATTCAAAGAAGTGTTCACAGGGGAGACAGAAGGGAATCCAAAAAGATGGAAACGTGGGGTACACCACCAAGTGTTGGACACAATACATACAACCGAGGAAGAAGTGAAGAGGCTGCTAAGTGAGCTAGATACTTCAAAGGCGATGGGGCCGGATAACATCTCTCCATGGGTCCTGAGAGAGGGAGCAGAGGCGTTATGTGTGCCACTAACAACGCTCTACAACACATCTATCGAAACAGGGCGACTACCTGAGGTATGGAACACAGTATGTAGTCCTAATTTTTAAAAAAAGGAGACAGACACGAAGCATTAAACTACAGACCAGTGTCACTGACATGTATAGTATGAAAAGTCATGGAGAAGATTATTAGAAGAGTTGTGGAGCACCTAGAAAGGAATGAGCTTATCATTATGGAAAATCCTGTTTCACAAACCTACTGGAGTTCTATGACAGGGTGACGGCAGTAAGACAAGAGAGAGAGGGGTGGGTAGATTGCATTTTCTTGGACTGTAAGAAGGCGTTTGACACAGTTCCACACAAAAGATTAGTGCATAAGATGGAGGACCAGGCAGGAATAACAGGGAAGGCACTGCAATAGATCAGGGAATACCTGTCAGGAAGATATCAGAGAGTCATGGTACGAGACGAAGTGTCAGAGTGGGTGCCTGTGACGAACAGTGTTCCACAAAGGTCAGTCCTAGGACCGGTGATGTTTCTGGTATAAGTGAACGACATGACGGAAGGAATAGACTCAGAAGTGTCCCTGTTTGCAGATGATGTGAAGTTAATGAGAAAATTTCAATCAGACGAGGACCAGACAGAACTACAAAGGGATCTGGACAGGCTGCAGGCCTGGTTCAGAAACTAACTCCTGGAGTTGAACCCCACAAAATACAGTCATGAAGATTGGGAAAGGGCAAAGAAGACTGCAGATGGAGTACAGTCCAGGGGGTCAGAAGCTACAAATCTCACTCAAAGAAAAGGATCTTGGGGTGGGTATAACACTGGGCACATCTCCTGAGGCGCACATTAACTAAACAATTGCTGCAGCATATGGGCACCTAGAAAACCTAAAAATAGCATTCTGACATCCCAATAAGGAATCGTTCAGGACCCTGTACACTGTGTATGTCAGGCCTGTATTGGAGTATGCAGCACCAGTTTGGAACCCACACATACATAAGGGGATTACCAATAGACCCCTGGCTGTCTTCAAGAACACACTGGACAGGCTCCTAAAGTCAGTACCTGACCAACCGGGCTGTGGTTCGTTCGTCAGTTTGCATGCGGCCTGCAGTAATAGCCTGGTTGATCAGACCCTGATCCACCACGAGGCCTGGTCTCAGACCAAGCCGTGGGGGCGTTGACCTCCGAAAACCTCTCCAGGTAAACTCCAGGTAGCCAAGCACTTACGTAAATTAGAAAAAGTGCAAATGTTTGCAACAAGACTAGTCCCGGAGCTAAGGGTCATGTCCTACGAGGAGAGGTTAAGGAAAATCGACCTGACGACACTGGAGGACAGGAAAGATAGGGGGGATATGATAACGACTTATAAAATACTGAGAGGAATTGACAAGGTGGACAGAGACAGGATGTTCCAGAGATGGGACACAGCAACAAGGGGACACAGTTGGAAGTTGAAGACTCAGATGAATCACAGGGATGCTAGGAAATATTTCTTCAGTCACAGAATTGTCAGAAAGTGGAATAATCTGGGAAGTGATGTAGTTGGCAGGATCCATACATAGCTTTAAGAAGAGGTATGATAAAGCTCATGGAGCAGGGATAGAGAGAACCTAGTAGCGACCAGTGAAGAGGCGGGGGCCAGGATCTGTGACTCGACTCCTGCAACCGCAACTAGGTGAGTACTACTAGGTGAGTACACACGCAGGAACTGAAAAATCTGAAACTGCCTAAAGAACTAAAGAGAAATATGGGCATGACTTCAGAAACTGCTCTCTCAGTCACAAACGAGGGAACTGTAGGGAACGAAGGAGTGAAGCTGTATGCAGAGGCTCTCTCAGACTATCATGGGGCCCGAGAAAAAAAGAGGAGCACATCAGGAACAATCGAGGGGACTGTAGAAAATGAAAGAGCTAAGCTATATGTAGAGACCCTAACAGAGCATAGTGGTGACCAGGGAAAGTTGAGAAGGGAAACTGACAGACCACTGGGCCCAGGGACAACAGATAGTGAAGAGATTGAAGATAGGGAAGCTGCAATGGAGGCAACTAAATCGAATCAGGGGATACATAGGGATATGCAGTGGGAGAATGAAAGAGAGAAATCAGTCTTTGTTTATGGGCTTCAGGAAGTTGAAGGGGAAACTTATGAAGCAAGAAGACAAGGAGAGAGAAAAGTGATTGAAGGATCATGAAAGCAATAAGAGAAGACGACATGGCAAATTTTCTGAGAATAGGGGGGTTTGCAAGAGGAAGAAACCGGCCAGTCAAAGTGATTTTCAAGGCAGAATCAGCTAGAAACAGAATCCTGCAGGAGAAAGCATGACTAAGGGACATTGCGTACTGGAGGGTGTATCTCGACCATGAGAGAACATGAAAAGAAAGGCAGAAACTAAAAGGGTACAAAGTCGAAAGGAGGAAAGAGAGACAAAAAATGGAGATGGACAGCAGAACTCAGACTAAGGAGGAAGATCAAATACAACCTCTCTCGAAACCAGAAGTCCCTCAACCCTGACAACCCCAATGCAACCAAACACTCTAACCCAAAACCCACATGCCATACCTAATGCCTCCACCCACCTCATTACACACTCCATTTTCACAGCAACCCCCACATTGTTCCTCGTCAGGTCTCCCACTTCCCCAACCCCAACATACCCCCCAAACCACAGTTTTAAAAAAGAAGTTGAAGGTTTGGTATACAAATGCAGATGGAAAAACAAATAAATGTGAGGAGTGGCATCCCAGACATAATAACACTCACAGAAACGAAACTCACCAGGATGATAGCAGATGCAATCTTTCCACCCAGATATCAGATCCTGAGGAAAGATAGAGGGAACTGAGGGGAAGGAGTTGCACTGCTGAGTAAAAACCGGTGGGCATATGAGGAAATGGAAGGAATGGATGGAATGGGCAAAAGGGACTACATAGAAGGAACAATCCAGTCTGGGAGCTCTAAGGTGGTAATTGCAGTGATGTACAACCCGCCACAGAACTGCAGGAGGCCAAGAGAAGATTATGAAGAGAGCAACAGAGCAATGGTGGACACAACAGCCGAGTTGGCCAGAAGAGATCACATGGGTAGAGCAAAGTTACTAGTTATGGGTGATTTCAATCACAAGGAGATTGACTGGAGCCCCATGGAGGTCCTGAAATGTGGAGAGCCAAGATGATGCATGTGGTACTGGAAAACCTCATGCATCAACATGTTAGGGACACTACCAGAGAGAGTGAGGTGAGGATCAACCAGCTAGAATGGACCTAGTATTCACCTTGAGTAGTTCGGACATCGAGGACATCACATACAAAAGGCCCCTTGGAGATAGTGATCACGTGGTTCTGAGCTTTGAATATATAGTTGAGCTACAAGTGGAGAGGGTAGCAGGAATAGGATGGGAGAAGCCAAATTACAAAAAGGGGGACTACAAAGGCATGAGGAGCTTCCTGCAAGACGTTCAGTAGGAAAGAGAATTGCCATTAAAACCAATAAAATAAATGATGAACTACGTGACATCAATATGCAAGGAGGCAGAGGAGAGGTTTGTTCCCGAGGGCAACAGAAATAATGGGAAGACCAGAACGAGTCCATGGTTCACCCAAAAGTGTAGGGAGGCAAAAACTAAGTGCACTAGAGAATGGAAAAAGTACAAAAGACAAAGAACTCAGGAAAATAAAGAGATTAGCCGAAGAGCTACAAACGAATATGCACAGATAAGAAGGGAGACTCAGAGACAATTCGAAAATGACATGGCATCGAAAGTCAAGTCTGACCCGAAGCTGTTGTACAGCCACATCAGGAGGAAAACAACAGTAAAGGACCAGGTAATCAGGCTGAGGAAGGAAGGTGGGGAGTTGACAAGAAACGACAAAGAAGTATGTGATGAACTCAACTTGAGATTTAAAGAAGTATTTACAGTGGAGACAGGAAGGACTCCAGTAAGTCAGAATAGGGAGGTACACCAACAAGGGATACACCAACAAATACTGGTTGAAATACACACAACCGGGGAGGAAGTAAAGAAGCTGCTATGTGAACTTGATACCTCAAAGGAGGTGGGACCGGAGAACATCTCTTCGTGGGTACTTAGAGAGGGAGCAGAGAAGCTGTGTGTGCCACTAACAAAAATCTTCAACACATCCACTGAAACTGGGCAACTACCTGAGGAATGGAAGATGGCAAATGTAGTCCTAATTTTTAAGAAAGGAGACAGACACAAGGCATTAAACTACAGACTTGTGTCACTGACGTGAATAGTATGCAAAGTCTTGGAGAAGAATATCAGGAGGAGAGTGGTGGAGCACCTAGAAACAATCAAGCTTATGAACGACAACCAGCACGGTTTTAGGGAAGGAAAATTCTGTGTCACAAACCTACTGGAGTTTTATGACAAGGTAACAGAAGTAAGACACGAGAGAGAGAGGAGGGGATAGATTGCATTTTCTTTGACTGCAAGAAGGCCTTCGGCACAGTTCCTCACAAGCGGTTAATACAAAAGCAAGAGGATCAGGCATGCATTACAGGAAAGGCACTGCAGTGGATCAGAGAATACCTGACAGTGAGGCAACAACGAGTCAGGGTTCGTGACGAGGTATCAGAATGGGCGCATGTGATGAGCGTGGTTCCACAGGGGTCAGTTCAAGGACCTGTGCTGTTTTTGGTATACGTGAATGACATGACGGAAGGGATAGACTCAGAAGTGTCCCTGTTTGAGGATTATGTGAAGTTACTGAGGAGAATTAAATCGGATGAGGATCAGACAGGACTACAAAGAGACCTGGATAGGCTACAAGCCTGGTCCAGCAACTGGCTCCTTAAATTTAACCCCACCAAATGCAAAGTCATGAAGATCGGGGAAGGGCAAAGAAGACCGCAGACAGAGTATAGTCTAGGTGGCCAAAGACTGCAAACCTCACTCAAAGAAAAAGATCTTGGGGTGAATACAATACTGAACACATCTGAGACGCACATCAACCAGATAACTGCTGCAGCATATGGGCGCCTGGCAAACCTAAGAATAGTGTTCCGATACCTCAGTAAGGAATCGTTCAAGACTCTGTACGCCATGTACGTCAGGCCCATACTGGAGTATGCAGCACCAGTTTGGAATCCATACCTGGTTAAGCACGTCAAGAAATTAGAGAAAGTGAAAAGGTTTGCAAGAAGAATAGTTCCAGAGCTAAGGGAAATGTCATATGAAGAAAGGTTAAGGGAAATCGGCCTGACGACACTGGAGGACAGGAGGGTTAGGGAAGACATGATCACGACATGTAAAATACTGCGAGGAATTGACAAGGTGAACAAAGACAGGATGTTCCAGAGATAGGACACAAAACCAAAGGTTCACAATTGGAAGTTGAAGACTCAGATGAGTCAAAGGGATGTTAGGAAGTATTTCTTTAGTCATAGAGTTGTCAGGAAGTGAAATAGTGGAAGAAGGAACCATTCGTTGTTCTAAGACGAGGTTTGATAAAGCTCTTGGAGCAGGGAGAGAGACGTGGTAGCGATCAGTGAAGAGGCGGAGTCAGGAGCTATGAATCGACCCCTGGAAACACAAATAGGTGAGTACAAAGAGGTGAGCACACACACACACACACACACACACACACACATATTCGCTGCTTGCTAGTTGAACGTTGATGTTGTTTGTTCCAGTATACGACACAGTACCTGAGACATGGACAGAAATAAAGAAGCCCCTACGATACTACGACTAGTCTGGTAAACTATAAGTAAATTGCTAGGAAATAAAGAAGAAGGGTAAACAAGTCTGATAGGAAATAAAAAAGACCGGTAAAGAAGAAGAAGAATACCAGGAAAAAAGAATCAACAGATGATAAGCTGAAGGCAATAGCATATATCTGTTAGGGACCGTCGAGACTCGGTCAGACCTCAGGCAACAAGTGGTCAGACCTCAGGCAACAAGTGGTCAGACCTCAGGCAACAAGTGGTCAGACCTCAGGCAACAAGTGGTCAGACCTCAGGCAACAAGTGGTCAGACCTCAGGCAACAAGTGGTCAGACCTCAGGCAACAAGTGGTCAGACCTCAGGCAACAAGTGGTCAGACCTCAGGCAACAAGTGGTCAGACCTCAGGCAACAAGTGGTCAGACCTCAGGCAACAAGTGGTCAGACCTCAGGCAACAAGTGGTCAGACCTCAGGCAACAAGTGGTCAGACCTCAGGCAACAAGTGGTCAGACCTCAGGCAACAAGTGGTCAGACCTCAGGCAACAAGTGGTCAGACCTCAGGCAACAAGTGGTCAGACCTCAGGCAACAAGTGGTCAGACCTCAGGCAACAAGTGGTCAGACCTCAGGCAACAAGAGGTCTGACTTCAGACAACAAGTATTCTGACTAGTTTTCGGAACAGTGGTACAAACACAAGTTGCATAAAGTGGCGATACAAATACAAGTGAAGACTGACAAGTGGAACAAATAACGGTGACGACTGACTGGTAGTGGTACAATACAAGTGAAGAGTGACTGGTAGTGGTACAATACAAGTGAAGAGTGACTGGTAGTGGACAATACAGGAAGAGTGACTGGTAGTGGTACAATACAAGTGAAGAGTGACTGGAGTGGTACAATACAAGTGAAGAGTGACTGGTCAGTGGTACAATACAAGTGAAGAGTGACTGGTAGTGGTACAATACAAGTGAAGAGTGACTGGTAGTGGTACAATACAAGTGAAGAGTGACTGGTAGTGGTACAATACAAGTGAAGAGTGACTGGTAGTGGTACAATACAAGTGAAGAGTGACTGGCAGTGGTACAATACAAGTGAAAGTGACTGGAGTGGTAAATACAAGTGAAGAGTGACTGGTAGTGGTACAATACAAGTGAAGAGTGACTGGTAGTGGTACAATACAAGTGAAGAAGTGAACTGGTAGTGGTACAATACAAGTGAAGAGTGACTGGATGGTACAATACAAGTGAAGAGTGACTAGCAGTGGTACAATACAAGTGAAGAGTGACTGGAGTGGTACAATACAAGTGAAGAGGACTGCAGTGGTACAATACAAGTGAGAGACTGGAGTGGTACAATACAAGTGAAGAGTGACTGGCAGTGGTACAATACAAGTGAAGAGTGACTGGAGTGGTACAATACAAGTGAAGAGTGACTGGAGTGGTACAATACAAGTGAAAGTGACTGGCAGTGGTACAATACAAGTGAAGAGGACTGGCAGTGGTACAATGACACAGTGAAAGTGACTGGCAGTGGTACAATACAAGTGAAGAGTGACTGGTAGTGGTACAATACAAGTGAAAGTGACTGGCAGTGGTACAATACAAGTGAAGAGTGACTGGAGTGGTACAATACAAGTGAAGAGTGACTGGCAGTGGTACAATACAAGTGAAGAGTGACTAGGCAAGTGGACAATACAATACAAGAGTGACTGGAGTGGTACAATACAAGTGAAGAGTGACTGGCAGTGGTACAATACAAGTGAAGAGTGACTGGAGTGGTACAATACAAGTGAAGAGTGACTGGTAAGTGGTACAATACAAGTGAAGAGTGACTGGCAGTGGTACAATACAAGTGAAAGTGACTGGAGTGGTACAATACAAGTGAAAGTGACTGGTAGTGGTCTACAAGTGAAGAGTGACTGGTAGTGGTACAATACAAGTGAAGAGTGACTGGTAGTGGTACAATACAAGTGAAGAGTGACTGGTAGTGGTACAATACAAGTGAAGAGTGACTGGTAGTGGTACAATACAAGTGAAGAGTGACTGGTAGTGGTACAATACAAGTGAAGAGTGACTGGAGTGGTACAATACAAGTGAAGAGTGACTCAGTGGTACAATACAAGTGAAGAGTGACTGGTAGTGGTACAATACAAGTGAAGAGTGACTGGAGTGGTACAATACAAGTGAAGTGACTGGAGTGGTACAATACAAGTGAAGAGTGACTGGAGTGGTACAATACAAGTGAAGAGTGACTGGCAGTGGTACAATACAAGTGAAGAGCGACTGGTAGTGGTACAATACAAGTGAAGAGTGACTGGCAGTGGTACAATACAAGTGAAGAGTGACTGGCAGTGGTACAATACAAGTGAAGAGTGACTGGTAGTGGTACAATACAAGTGAAGAGTGACTGGCAGTGGTACAATACAAGTGAAGAGTGACTGGCAGTGGTACAATACAAGTGAAGAGTGACTGGCAGTGGTACAATACAAGTGAAGAGTGACTGGCAGTGGTACAATACAAGTGAAGAGTGACTGGCAGTGGTACAATACAAGTGAAGAGTGACTGGTAGTGGTACAATACAAGTGAAGAGTGACTGGCAGTGGTACAATACAAGTGAAGATGACTGGCAGTGGTACAATACAAGTGAAGAGTGACTGGCAGTGGTACAATACAAGGAAGAGTGACTGCAGTGGTACAATACAAGTGAAGAGCGACTGGTAGTGGTACAATACAAGTGAAGAGTGACTGGCAGTGGTACAATACAAGGAAGAGGACTTGCAGTGGTACAATACAAGTGAAGAGTGACTGGTAGTGGTACAATACAAGTGAAGAGTGACTGGCAGTGGTACAATACAAGTGAAGAGTGACTGGTAGTGGTACAATACAAGTGAAGAGTGACTGGCAGTGGTACAATACAAGTGAAGACTGACTGGTAGTGGTACAATACAAGTGAAGAGTGACTGGCAGTGGTACAATACAAGTGAAGAGTGACTGGCAGTGGTACAATACAGATGGAGACTCACAAGTATTGGGATAAGAATACGAACATTTCTAAGCCATCGCACCACATTGCATGGTCCACAGGGGCCATGCAACGCCATGCAACGCCATGCAACGCCATGCAACGCCTTGGGGAATGAGAGGCCATCAGATTCCACCCTTGGAAAATAAGAGCATCAGCAGTTGTCTTGAGCTGCGCCCACCTCCCTGGCGGGTACTGTCTCAGGCAGCAGCAGCAGACAACGCTCTTCTCTAGAAGCAAAAATATCGAGGGTCATCTATAGGAACACTTGTGAAATACTGATAAGCAGAAATTAAAAAAAAATAATAAATAAATAATAAAAAATCAATAATACAGATACATGATAGAGAGAGGAAAATAAAAGACAAAACATACAAGGAATCGTTGCAGCTACTATG
The DNA here is from genome assembly GCA_009830355.1 of Cherax destructor. Classification (NCBI taxonomy): domain Eukaryota; kingdom Metazoa; phylum Arthropoda; class Malacostraca; order Decapoda; family Parastacidae; genus Cherax; species Cherax destructor. Next base: position 7,851 of record WNWK01009941.1, on the reverse strand, counting down.
TAAACATGCGCCACAGTAAGAATAAAAACAGTCGTAGTAAGAAATTACTGGAAGGGTAATGATGGAAAAGTATGAAACTAATAAGTAGGACAATTACCACCCCGGACCTGACTTAGACACTTTAATGTCCACAAGGAAGCTGAGCTCTATCTAAGAAATGAGAAACAGCAAGAAAGAGCAGTCTTACTAACCTATAACACTGTCTCTATCAGAGAAAGCTATCATATCAGTGATATGACTTTGACTGGATTTCCCAGTAAAGTTCATTATCAAATAAAAATAATAATAATAATAATAATAATAATAATAATAATAAATCTTTATTTCTACAAGTACATGTACAAGGTATACAGGCCTAGCTGACATCAATGACATACTACTATTTAGAAAGCCCCTTGTTATGCTGCTTTCTAAATTATACAAATTAGGTCAGTTTTGTCCCGGGATGCGACCCACACCAGTCGACTAACTCCCGGGTACCAATTTTACTGATGGAGAATTTAGACAACCGGTGTAAGAAAACACGCCCAGTGATTCTACCCTCGTCGGAAATCGAACCCGGACCCTCGCATGTGAAGCGAGAGCTTTAGCCACCAGGCCACAGGGCACCGTAACATCTCTAGGAAAGACTAGACGTTAATAAAAGATAACAAAATCCACGCAGTCAGTAAATTATTGAGATACTGAGAAAAATAAAAAGGGATAGGCTCGTGCTGCCTCTTCCTTCATCAAGTAGCTCCATGTTTACTATTCATTTGTAGTATTTTATGTTACTAGATTTACACATTATTCACCCGAAATCGTGACACTTTCCTCACTGTTTCTTACCTCATATAACACGTAACATATCCTTCAATAGCCCACCCACTGTGGCAGCGTCGTGGTGCCACAGTCTGCCTAGTTGCATAGTAATTACCCAGTTTCTGAGGCGACAGGCAGGCGTTACAAACGGCGACGTCCATGAAGAATTGTCTCCATACATTTACCCCCGTCCCCCCCTCAAGAAAATATACACAGTAGACAGGATAGCTCATAAAATAGTTACTGATAAAAACAGGTAAAGTTTTCTACGGGAAGAGGGGCGTAAGCGGTAAACTATGAACTTATAACCCTAATTTTTAAAGGGGTGGACCGGTAAGCCAGCGTAACGTCTCGGTCAGATGACCAATAGCTCCAACGGCGGGTCATCACCTGACTAAGACCCGCGTCAGGAAACACTTGTTGTGTTTCCTGACGAACCTTACCTAACCTAACAGTAATATATATGTAAACCAAGATTATTTATGTGATATAATTTTGTGACGTGGGCAGAAAACATTGAGGCTGTGACAGCTTCAATGATCGTAATATGAACAAAGCAGAGGCACCTTATGAGACGTATTATATTAGTTGTGCTCAAGGAATTTAAGTACTTTGCAGATAGGTCAACTTTTAAATACTGCATGAACTATCATTCATACTGAGAGAGAGAAACGGCTCTCTTGGTTTGTTGTATATAATCACACAAACTGTTGTAGGTGGGGGTCAATCTACTTAGTTGATGTGTGCCAACTGTTCAGAGAATATTTATTGTGAAGTGGAAAAATAAGAAATTCTCTCAAGTATCCACTGATCAAGCCTTGGAGTACATTGATCAAGCCTTGGAGTACATTGATCAAGCCTTGGAGTACATTGATCAAGCCTTGGAGTACATTGATCAAGCCTTGGAGTACATTGATCAGATTGGGTCACTATCAAGCCTTGAGTACATTGATCAGCCTTGGGTCACATTGATCAAGTGTGAGTACATTGACGCCTTGATAGTGGTCAGCATCACTCATCTGTGTGGTCACATTGATCAAGACCTTGGCACATTGATCAAGCTTGGGGTCACCATTGACTCATCAGTGATATTGGTCACCATCCTTGTGATAGTGTCACATCCTTCAGTGCATAGATCAATCCTCATTGAGTGAGTAGTGGTGAGTCACTCAGATGTGAAGAGTGGCACTCACCTGGATTTATAATGATAAGATGGTACCAGAAAAACCATCAGTGATAGTGATCACCATCACTCATCAGTGATAGTGGTCACCATCACTCATCAGTGATAGTGGTCACCATCACTCATCAGTGATAGTGGTCACCATCACTCATCAGTGATAGTGGTCACCATCACTCATCAGTGATAGTGGTCACCATCACTCATCAGTGATAGTGGTCACCATCATACATCAGTGATAGTGGTCACCATCACTCATCAGTGACACTGGTCACCATCAACACATCAGTGACACTGGTCACCATCACTCATCAGTGACACTGGTCACAATCAACACCTGAGGGAGACTGGTCACCATCAACACCTGAGGGAGACTGGTCACCATCAACACCTGAGGGAGACTGGTCACCATCAACACATCAGTGACACTGGTCACCATCAACACCTGAGGGAGACTGGTCACCATCAACACATCAGTGACACTGGTCACCATCAACACCTGAGGGAGACTGGTCACCATCAACACATCAGTGACACTGGTCACCATCAACCTGAGGAGACTGGTCACCATCAACACATCAGTGACACTGGTCACCATCAACACCTGAGGAGACTGTCCATCAACATCAGTGACACTGGTCACCATCAACACCTGAGGAGACTGGTCACCATCAACACATCAGTGACACTGGTCACCATCAACACCTGAGGGAGACTGGTCACCATCAACACCTGAGGGAGACTGGTCATCCTTCACACCTCAGGGAAGTAGCTAGGTATCTGCTCTGGGAGTTAGGTACATGCTTGGCAGTGTGGCCAGAAGCTGCGTCAGTGTGGACTCTGAAAACAGGATCGGGGATTGTGTCATTACATTGAGGGGTAAACAATAAACTCGTAATGGTCCTACAGGTAACCCTGGGAATAGTAGATTCAAGTACCTAGAGCCCTCTACCGGCCTTGTGGTACCTTGCCTTGAAGTGAGAGGGCACAGTAGCACTGTGTACACTGCTGTCTAACATACACAAGTCAGTGGAAACAATGCACTTGTCAGAATAACGGAAGACAGAGAATGTAGTCCAAATATTTGACTAAGTATATAGACGGAAGTTAAGCTAGTAAATAAGTTAAGTGTATTTAGGTAGAGGTACACATAAGTACAATTATCATACACAGTAACATATGTGTAAATTACCCACGATAACCCAAAAAAGTCAGAGAAAGTGACTTATTTCCATACGGGTCTTTGAACTAGTGGTCAGTAGTATGTAGGGCAGTACACAGATGCCAATTGTAAGGAGAGTGATCAAACAAGTGGTTAGAAGCAGATTCATCAACAAAAAGCAGCAATGAGTGAGATATACAATATCTTGTCTCACAAACCTGCTGGAGGTACATGACAGTAGAACCAGTACAGCGAGGAGATGGATGGTTCTTCTGGATGTTCTTATGTTACACAGACACCAGGAGACCCACGGTCCACAGCTACGCTATCTACTGAGGAATGACTATAGTCCAGCTACTTATAATACTGACAAGGTACTTGAGATTGAGACATAATAGCAGATGGCTCTGTGAAACGTGAGAATAAAGCCATCTTTCATACTAAAGGAGAATATCTGGGCTGGGAAGAATAGGGTTAATGACCACATAAGCGAATTCCATTCAGGTCTTCGCATAATAAAATGCGGTTACGCAACGAACTCAAACACAGAACGTGCGACATGGCGGTTAAAATAGCGATTACCGGTACTAGACACGACACAGACGCTCTCGATATCTCGCTATGAAAAAGTTCCTCACCCGCATTTCCAAATGCATCATTTCTCAAAACGGGTTTAGGAAAGCTGGTGCGAGAGTTGGGGCTGAAGCCAGAGCCAGTGAACGAACGCCAGCAGCTGTGCTCGCCAAGGCAGGTCATTGACTTTGCGTTTTGGCGCGCACTCTTGTAAACACGCTAAAAACTACAGCAAGAACAATGCTTCGTTAATCTGAGGAGAACAGAGTTATTGCTCTTGTTTCAGCAATGCAGACGCCGGGTTATAGCGAATTTAGATTGCAACAATTGGGAATTCTTAAGTAACGTTGAATTCTGTGAGCTTGAGAGAGCTGCAACTCCCCAGCAACAGCGTGCCAAAACGAACGCTCTTGTGAGTCTGTGGTCAGACATATGGCAAACTGCAGAAGAAGCAATTTCTGTAATATGGCCGTGAAACATTAATATTTTTTTAATTTTTAAGTAAACAATGCAGATTCAGACTCTTTTCTGCATTATTCCTTCATTCATATTAATTTTTCCCTTCGTTATTGTTTTAGTCGCGCTTATTTTACGATATATTATACAGATGGTACAACCACTAGCTTTTGTTTGATTTAAAAATTGCCTGACTAATATTTTAATTGCTAAAAAATTATATTTTTTCGTTGTTGTTTTTGTGTCGCAGAATATCGCCTCAGGTGAAGGAAACTTAGCGTAAGAAACTACATAACATGTTAAATATAACCACGAGTGAATCAGTAATAAAGGAGGAAATTAACATGATAGGTGGGTTATCATTAGACAAGGTCATGGAACAAGTGCTAATGAGATCCATGAAAATAAGAGGATTAACATACGACGGGGAACAGCGGAGGCCCATTAGACACCATTAAATTTAGCATGTGCTAAATTTTAATGGTGTCAAGGAGGAAGTAACACATACAGCAGGAAGTAACACATACAGCAGGAAGTAACATATACAGCAGGAAGTAACACATACAGCAGGAAGTAACACATACAGCAGGAAGTAACACATGCAGGAGGAAGTAACACATACAGGAGGAAGTAACACATACAGCAGGAAGTAACACATACAGCAGGAAGTAACACATACAGCAGGAAGTAACACATACAGCAGGAAGTAACACATACACAGGAAGTAACACATACAGCAGGAAGTAAACATACAGCAGGAAGTAACACATACAGCAGGAAGTAAACATACAGCAGAAGTAAACATACAGCAGGAAGTAACACATACAGCAGGAAGTAACACATACAGCAGGAAGTAACACATACAGCAGGAAGTAACACATACAGCAGGAAGTAACACATACAGCAGGAAGTAACACATACAGCAGGAAGTAACACATACAGCAGGAAGTAACACATACAGCAGGAAGTAACACATACAGCAGGAAGTAACACATACAGCAGGAAGTAACACATACAGCAGGAAGTAACACATACAGCAGGAAGTAACACATACAGCAGGAAGTAACACATACAGCAGGAAGTAACACATACAGCAGGAAGTAACACATACAGCAGGAAGTAACACATACAGCAGGAAGTAACACATACAGCAGGAAGTAACACATACAGCAGGAAGTAACACATACAGCAGGAAGTAACACATACAGTGTAAATGACGAATTAGACACTTGGAACACTTGGGTATCTCTATTGAAGAAACGTTTCGCCACACAGTGGCTTCATCAGTCCATACAAAGAAGAATGGTGAAGAACAGGAGGAGTTTGAGGTAATCAGTCCATCAGTCTTGAGTCGATGTAACACTGATGGACTGATTACATCGACTCAAGGCTGAGGGACTGATTACCTCAAACTCCTCTTTTTCATCATTCTCCTTTGTATTGGACTGATGAAGCCACTGTGTGGCGAAACGTTTCCTCATTAAAGATACCCAAGTGTTGCACATGTGTCTAATTCATCAACTTGTCGGTTCTCTGAACCATTTATCTACATCAGTGTAACTGACACGCGAGTGACAGAAAAATATGACAGAAGGAAGACATGCAAGGGGGAGCGAGGATGTAACTCGTCTTCTCGACTTCTTTCTGTAAAATCCTTCAGCTAGAGGACCGGAACAATGTTGTGGACTAGTACGTTTAAGGAAAAAGAACGTACTGTCACAATGATCACTAATTTTTCTGCTAAAATCAATGTTGAACCCATCGGGGTGGACCCAGTTTTCCTTTATATAGCTTAAATCAATAGATTAGATTTATTCAAGTTCAAATGTGAAGTGTGCGAACACCTTTCAGCTTTGAGTCATGGGAACTTCGAGAGGCCAAACAACCAACCAGCACTTGCTGACGAATTTTCGACAGGAGGCGCTGACATAACTCCGCCATCCCAGGGAGCAATAAACTATGTCCTTGATGATGATCACTATTCCAACGATTGTCATGGCCACGTGATGATACATCTCACTCTACAAACTGTATGATAATTATTTTATTACAACGTATTAATATTCCATAAATGCTTTTTATGGTTATGGTTACCTTTCCAACACTGTGTTTTGGGGATCTCTGGGGTGGGGGTCCTGGCAGTGTGCTGTGGGGTTCTACAGCATAGTGTGGGGTGGGGGATATAAATGTGGATTGTGGGTTGTGCTTGGATAGCGTGTTTGGCTGTGGGGTTCAGAGGGTGGTTCTGTATGTACTTGCGCATGTTGCTCTGCCCGGCTCTGGTTGTACTCTGCTGACTCTCTACTTACCTCTCTTCCTAGCCCCTTTCGTTTCTGTGTCTTCTCCCACAGCTGCTGTCATTCTGTTCTTGTTCTGTCGTGGTCTAGGAACACCCTCTTGTATGCTGATGATTCCTTCAGAAGTGATTTCTCTTGCAGGACGCTGTTCCGCACGATTTCTGTCGTGAAAATCAGTTGGACTAGCCGATTTGTCCTCTTCAAGTACCTTCTATTCTCAGAAAATTTAGTATCTCAGTCATGTCCTCCTCGTCTATTTCTTTGACGATGTTTTCAGTATCCTGTTTTTCTTTGTGCCGTCTTTCATTATGTGTCCTCCCTTCGCTCTTCTGAAGCCCATGAATAAACATTGACTTCTCCCTCTCTTCCTCCCATTGCCTTCCCCACTGTGTCTCTGGGCACCGTTTGTACATAGCCATTGTCTCCCTTATTTTTTTCTGTAACTCTTGGTGGCATTGTTGTGCCTCTGCATGAGACCTTCTCTACCTTCTCCCCCCTCACTTACTGCTATGCCTGCCCCTAACAGCTCTCTCCCTACATTCCTCGGCCTTGCTTAGTGGACTGATAGGGCCTTAGCATAAGTCTTGTCTCCTTCCTTTCCTTTGGGCTCCTCATTTACTAGGGGTGTACCTGCTTCAGATGCCATGCCTCCTCTGGGCAATAGCCTTGTAACTTGCTTCAGCATATTTACCTCATATTCTAGGGCCCATATCTGGATTTTGCAGCTTCAGCTTGTGACTCCCATTTCTTCTTCTCTGCCTCCATCCTCTTCTCAATTTTCACAGAAAGCTCACCTAGTTACCTCTCCCATTCTCGTTCCATTTTTTTACATTGCTCTTCCATCCATTCTTCCTTACCAGGAACATCTTCCTCTGATCACCTGAGCCTTCAACTCACCCTCTGAGCCACCATTTTTTTTAAAATGTGCTAGGTTTTGTAGTGTGTGTGTGTGCTGGTTGTATGTGTGTGTGTGTTCATGCTTCTATGTGTGTATGTGCATATGTATATGTATGTGTTTGTATGTGCATATGTATATCTATGTGTGTGTGTGTATGTGCATATGTATATGTATGTGTGTGTGTTCATGCTTCTGTGTGTGTGTATGTGTATATGTATATGTATAAGTGTGAGTGTTTGTGTGTGTACTCACCTACTTGTGCTCACCTATTTGTGGTTGCAGGGGTCGAGACTCAGCTAATGGCCCCGCCTCTTCCTTGATTGCTACTAGGTCCTCTCTCTCCCTGCTCCACGAGCAGGGAGTAGAGGGCAACAAGTGACTAGCTCCCTTAAGGTTTACTATACAAATAGTAGGAGTCTAAGAAATAAGATAAATGAGCTAAGATTATTTGCAACTGCAGGTAATGTAGATATTATTGCTATAA
>WNWK01009940.1:25000-73310 GCA_009830355.1 Cherax destructor | reverse complement strand
AGGGGGAGCCGGACTGTTGGGGGGAGCCGTGACTGTTGTGGGGGGCCCGGGACTGTTGTGGCCGGGCCGGACGGGGCCGGGGCCTGACTTTGGGGGCCCGGGGGGCCGTGACTGTTGTCCGGGGGCCGGACTGTTGTGGCCGGGGCCGTGACTGTTGTGGCCGGGGCCGTGACTGTTGGGCCGGGGCCGTGACTGTTGTGGCCAGGGGCCGTACTGTTGTGGCCAGGGGCCGTACTGTTGTGGCCAGGGGCCGTGACTGTTGGGCGGGGCCGTGACGTTGGGCCGGGGGGCCGGACTGTTGGCCGGGGGTGCCGTGACTGTTGTGGCCAGGGTCCGTGACTGTTGGGCCCGGGGGGCCCCGTGACTTTGGCGGGGGCCGTGACTGTTGTGGGGGTCCTGACTGTTGTGGGGGCCGGACTGTTGGGCCGGGTGACTTATTTAATTGTTTTTCTTTGTCTTATAATGGAGTTAACGTTGACTTTTTTTCCCCCAAGGTACGTAATGGACTACAGTGCCGCCGGGTGACCCCCCTGGCACTACTATCCCGGTCTCATAGTTTCTCCAAGTGCTCACTAATTCTCTCTACTCACCTGTTTGTGGTTGGGGGGTCAATAACATAGCCCCGGGGCCCCTGTGTGTGTGTGTGTGTGTGTGTGTGTGTGTTTTTTTCATATGGAAAAAGGGATCAATTTGGGGGAAAAAATGGGGAAGTAAAAAAGGTGCCAGATCAACCAGGCTGTGATGGATATATGGGGCAGCGGGCCTCCAGCAGCACAACAGTCGGGTTTGGGCCCGGGGAAAAAACCCCAAGAAAAAACTCTCAAAACTCATCAAAGGTATATATCAGGGAGGACAGGAGAAGCCTATCCCTTTTTTTTTGGAGGGGGGGGAGGGGAAAAAATTGGGGCTGCTACTGCTAACCTCACTAAATTGCTGGTTAACTTCCTCCCCCCCTACCCACCTTCTCTCCACTCCCCCCAACCCACCTTCTCTCTCTCCCTCCTACCCACCTTCTCTCTCACTCCTCCTACCCACCTTCTACTCTCCTCACTCCCCCCCACCTTCTCTCCACCCCCCCTACCCACCTTCTACTCCCCACTCCTCCTACCCACCTTCTACTCTCACTTTTAAACAATAACAAAATATAAATATGTTATTCCACTCATATTGTTTATTAATCCTTGTACAATAATTTGTTGGGAATGGTACAGAAGTTACTGAGACAGTATAACATCAGTGGGAGAGTTCACCCAAAAGGAACTCCCCCAGCCTCTAGCCACAAGTCCCAAGACCCCAAGGCACCAGCAGGCTCCCAGCACGCACTCACTCTGCCCGTCCCTCTAATAGACCCCCCCGGCTCTACAGCTTGTTCCCGGGCCCCACAACTCCCGAATTAATTTTTTTAAGACACATGTGCAGCAGTTAGGTATCTTTATTGATGGAATTTTTCTATAAAAAATAGGGCTTCAGACATATACAGAGGCAGCAGTAGTAGTGATGAGGGGGGGGAATGGGGGTTAAATTGGAAAAAGAGGGGGGAGGGTTTAGAAAGGGGGGGTTAAAAAAAGGGGGGGGGATAGTGAGGGAAAAGGGGTGGGTAGGGTGGTGAGAGTAGAAAAGGGGGGAAAGGGGGGGAGAAGGGGGTGGGGTAAAAATTTTTTGGGGGGGGGGGAGAAAATGGGGGGGGGAAAAAAAGAATGGGGAGGGGTGGGGGGGGGGGATGGGGAAAGGGGGGTGGGGTTGGGGGAAAAGAAAGGGGGGGGGTAGGAAATGAAAAGGGGAAAAAAGGGTAAGGGGGGGGGGGGGGAAAAATGGGGGGAGGGGGAAAGGGGTGGGTAGGGTGGTAGAAGGGTGGGGGGGGGAGTGGGGGGGGAGGGGGTGGGTAGGGTGGGTGGGGGGGGAGTGAAGGTGGGTAGGAGTGAGTGAGAGTAGAAGGTGGGTAGGGGGGGGTGGGGGGAGGAATTAGAAGGGTGGGTAGGAGTGGGGGGAAAAGGGGGGGAGGGGGGGGGGTGGGTAGGAGTGAGTAGAAGGTGGGTAGGGTGGTAGAAGGTGGGTAGGGGGATTGGGGGGGGAAAGGGGGGGAAAAGGGGGGGAAAGGGGGGGTGGGTTAGGGTGGGGGTAAAAAGGGGGGGGGAGAAAGGTGGGTGGGGGTGAAGGGGGGGGGGAGGGGGAAGGGGGTGGGTAGGGTGAGTGGGGAGGGGGGAAGGGGGTGGGAGGGTGGGGGGTGGGAGGGGAAGGTGGGTAGGGTAGTGAGAGGAAAGGTGGGTAGGGTGGGGAGAGGAGAAAGGTGGGTAGGGTGGTGAGAGGAGGGGTGGGGGGTGGGAGGGAAAAACCCAAAACGCAGATGGGGTTTTCACGGCGTTTGACAAATGCGATCATGGGGAACGAAAAAAGAGGGCCATAGGCATTACGGGGAAGGTAGGCAAAAGATTTTGAGTTCTAACACACAGAACAAAAAAAAGTAGTAGTGAACAGGGAAAAAATCCAGCATCAGCGAGGTAAAAAACTCAGTCCCCAAAAGGGACTGCCCCCACCTCTGCGTTTTTTTATCCTCATAGCAAAATAGATAAAAACACCCAGCACACTTTTGTATCATCATTTGCAGATGACACTAAAATAAGCATGAAAGTCACTACGGTAGAGGACACTGAAAAATTACAGGAGGACATAAGCAGGGTCTTCCAGTGGGCAGTGGAGAACATGACGTTCAATGGTGATAAGTTTCAGCTGCTTAGGTATGGAAAAAATGAAGAACTCAAAAGGACACTATATACAAAACGCAAGAGGTCACCACATAGAACGAAAGGAACACGTAAAGGACTTGGGAATAATTATGTCTCGCTGATCTGTCGTTTAAAGACCATAACAAGACAAAGATCAAAAGCAGCCAGGAAGATGACGGGGTGGGTATTGAGAACTTTCAAAAAAAAGGGAAATAATGCCGATGGTGACACTATTCAAATCGCTAGTGCTCCTCCACTTAGAATACTGCTCAGTGCTGACGGCCCCGTTCAGGGCCGGAGAAATAGCAGAGTTGGAACAAATCCAGAGATCGTTTACGGCTCACATTGAGCCATTGAAACATCTAAATTATTGGGAACGCCTTCAAGTCTTGAACATGTACTCATTGGAGCGGAGGAGAGAGAGATACATGATAATATATACCTGGAAAGTACTTGAGGGCCTGGTCCCAAATCTGCACACTGCCATAACAAATACTGGAGTGAGAGATATGGGAGAAAGTGTAAAATAAACCCAGTGAGGAGCAGGGGTGCGGTGGGGACAATACGGGAGCACTGTATTAACATCCGGGGTCCCAGACTATTCAACATCTTACCAGAAGATATCCGAAACACGGCTGGAACCAGTGTAGAAGCCTTCAAGAGGAAACTGGACAAATATCTTCACCAGGTGCCAGATCAACCAGGCTGTGATGGATATGTGGGGCAGCGGGCCTCCAGCAGCAACAGCCTGGTTGACCAGGCAAGCACCAGACGACCCTGGCCCGGCCGGAGGCTCAGTAGATACTCTCGAAACTCTTCAAAGGTATATCAAAGGAGTGAGTGAGAGTAGAAGGTCCATGGTCTGGAACGATGTCGTTCCAGATACCCAACTGTAGCACATGTCTTAATTCTCAACTTGTCGGTAATTTATACCATTTCCAACATATCTTCCAGAATTCTCCCTCTTGGCTGTTTCCCTGCACTTATATGGTCCTCCATGCACCCCCTTAAGAACATAAGAAAGAAGGAACACTGCAGCAGGCCTACTGGCTCATGCGAGGCAAGTCCAAGTCTCCCACCGGCTTAAGCCAATGCCCCGACCCAGCCAGGTCAGGGTTACATTAACTCTGGGGATCACCCTCCATGGAAGCACACCACGTGTTTTCTTCCTGAGGATGGGTTTCTCCTAGAGTCATTACCACAATTTTTTTTGTGCTTTTTTTTTCAGTTTTTTACACTTACATTACCCTTCCGGGAAGGTTGTGACAGATTAGCACAGCTAGACAGGTCCTCATGTGACCTGATAATTGTCAGACGGTCCCTCTACTACATTTTCTCTCTCTCTCCATCCCCCTTCCCTCTCCCTCCCCCTTCTTCCCACCTTCCTCTCTCCCCTTCCTCTCCATCCCCCTACCTCTGTTCTCCCTCTCCTTTCGGACATAGACATACATTCGCATATATACACCCTCCCACCGGACGCAGTACAAATATGTCAGATCATCACTGTTTAAAACTCTCTTAGAGGATGTACTGTTAGTGGAGTGGCTGTGGGTCAAGCCTACCCGAGAAATGTGGGTCAGGAGCAGTATCTCGACCGCCGCCCTGCTTCCTCCCCCCTGTAAACACATCTCTGTTAACGGTTACTAATAAATTCTCCTGGGACACCTTTATTGAAGACTTTTGACCCTCGGAGCAAAGTGATCAAGGTCCAGGGACAGGTACGTCATACTGAAATCATTCTCTCTCACTCTCTCACGCGCACACAGGGTTTGACAAGGTTAGGTTAAGGATCCCTAGCTTTATTGACAAGCTATTTACAAGTTAAGGGTTCCTAACTTTACTGACAAGCTAAAAGCTGTTACCTACATCAGCTCATTTGAAAGTATTTTTTTGTTATGAAACATACAAGTAGGGAACAGGATGAAGTTGGAGCCATCTGTGGGCCAACAGTTTCATTTGATCAACTGACTTTATCTCGTTGACATCATAATGCTGTACGAATGTGTTCCAGACTCGAGTCATCCTGGGCATAAATGATCAGTTGATGAAGTGATGTTCTGGAAAAGGGTACAGCCAGAGTGAAGTTGATGCTTTCTGCCCGTCTTGTGGTATAGAAGCTTGCTTCTCGCCGTCCTCGAAGTTGAGCCAAGTGTGATACTTTGACAGTGTTGGCCTTGTACATAACAGTAAAGCCGCCCACATCCCTCCTGTGTTGAAGCCTGCTGAAATAACAGATCTATCCAGGATGGGTCCAGGCGAGAGATGAGACGTCTTGCTCTGTTTTCTACTGTCAAGTAGTCGCAGATGAGGGGGGGGGGCAGGCAAACCAAGAAAGTGGAGCATACTCAGTGTGAGCATACTTGTGCCTCAAACAGAATCTTGCATCCCCTTCTGTCAAGCAGATGCGAGATACATCGAAGTGCTGTAAGCTTCCCGACTGCCTTGTTTGCAAGATTTACAACGTGGTTCTTCATGGTCAGTTTGGAGTCAAATTTCACCCCAAGGATATCAACTGTTTCCCCACTAACCAACACTCTCCCATTCATACTTACTACTGCTCCGGAATTACCATCATGGTATGCCTATAGACTTTTTTCCCCCCACCCCTCTTTCTCTCCTCCCTGTCTTTTATTTATTTACACAAGGGTTTTTTACAGGGTTGGGTTAAGAGTTCCTACTTTTATTTACAAGCTAAACCAACAGATAATTGATCCCACTAGAAATGAAAATACCCTGGATTTGATATTCACAAACAACGAGGAATTAATCAGAGACATAACAGTTACAAAAACAATATACTCTGATCATAACATCATAGAAGTTCAAACTAGTATTAACTCAGGGTTAGGGAACTGCGACACTAATGTTAGAGACGGAATGTTCAGTAAGTTTAATTTTAATAACCATAGAATTGACTGGGAAAAAATAAACCAAGAGCTATCAGACATATCATGGGAATCAGACATGAGCACCCTAAATCCCCACCAGTGCCTAGAGAAGCTGAATACAGAAGCATACAAGGTATGTATGAAACACGTACCATTGAGGAAACCCCGAAGAAGATCAGATATAGAGAGAGAGCGTAGGAGATGGTACAGGAGAAGAAAACGGGTTACTGAATTGCTGAAAAACAGTTATGTTGCAACAGAGGAGAGATAGCCTTAACCGAGAGATCACGGAATTAGAGCACAAACTTAAGATGTCATACCTGACAGAAGAAGTACAAAGGGAACAAAGAGCCATACAGGATATTGCAAGAAACCCAAAATATTTCTACTCCTATGCAAAATCCAAGCTAAGAACTACCTGTAGAATTGGACCATTATTGAGAGGAGATTCGTATACGGACGATGAACAGGAAATGAGTGAAATTCTAAAAGAACAGTATGAGTCAGTGTTCAGCAACCCACTAAATGACAGCAGAAGGCTGCGCAGACCACCTAACCGACATTAGTACAAATCCCATAGATTTCGAAAAAGAAATGGCCAACATACCCACTCACTCAGCACCTGGACCAGATTCATGGAATGCTTTATTTATAAAGCAGTGCAAAGTACCATTAGCAAGAGCCCTTAGTATTCTGTGGAGAAAGAGCTTGGATCTAGGTGAAATTCCAGAGGCCTTAAAGAGTGCAGACATAGCTCCTTTGCATAAGGGAGGTAGTAGAGCACTAGCTAAAAATTACAGACCAGTAGCCCTCACTTCTCACATCATAAAAATCTTTGAAAGAGTGATGAGACGGCAGATTACAAAGTTCATGGACCAGCACAACCAACATAACCCGAACCAGCATGGCTTTAGAGCGGGTCGATCATGCCTGTCACAGCTGCTGAACCATTATGACAGAATTACGGAGGCATTGGAGGACGACCAAAACGCAGATGTGATTTACACAGATTTTGCAAAGGCGTTTGACAAATGCGATCATGGAGTGATAGCGCACAAAATGAGGGCCATAGGCATTACGGGAAGGTAGGCAGATGGATTTTTGAGTTAATAACACAAAGAACACAAAAGTAGTAGTGAACAGGGCAAGATCCAGCATCAGCGGGTCAAAAGCTCAGTGCCCCAAGGCACTGTCCTGGCACCTCTGCTGTTTCTCATCCTCATAGCAGACATAGATAAAAACACCCAGCACACTTTTGTATCATCATTTGCAGATGACACTAAAATAAGCATGAAAGTCACTACAGTAGAGGACACTGAAAAATTACAGGAGGACATAAGCAGGGTCTTCCAGTGGGCAGTGGAGAACATGACGTTCAATGGTGATAAGTTTCAGCTGCTTAGGTATGGAAAAAATGAAGAACTCAAAAGGAACACTATATACAAAACGCAAGAGGGTCACCACATAGAACGAAAGGAACACGTAAAGGACTTGGGAATAATTATGTCTGCTGATCTGTCGTTTAAAGACCATAACAAGACAAAGATCACAACAGCCAGGAAGATGACGGGGTGGGTATTGAGAACTTTCAAAACAAGGGAAATAATGCCGATGGTGACACTATTCAAATCGCTAGTGCTCCCTCACTTAGAATACTGCTCAGTGCTGACGGCCCCGTTCAGGGCAGGAGAAATAGCAGAGCTGGAACAAATCCAGAGATCGTTTACGGCACACATTGAGCCATTGAAACATCTAAATTATTGGGAACGCCTTCAAGTCTTGAACATGTACTCATTGGAGCGGAGGAGAGAGATACATGATAATATATACATGGAAAGTACTTGAGGCCTGGTCCCAAATCTGCACACTGCCATAACATACTGGAGTGAGAGATATGGGAGAAAGTGTAAAATAAACCCAGTGAGGAGCAGGGGTGCGGTGGGGACAATACGGGAGCACTGTATTAACATCCGGGGTCCCAGACTATTCAACATCTTACCAGAAGATATCCGAAACACGGCTGGAACCAGTGTAGAAGCCTTCAAGAGGAAACTGGACAAATATCTTCACCAGGTGCCAGATCAACCAGGCTGTGATGGATATGTGGGGCAGCGGGCCTCCAGCAGCAACAGCCTGGTTGACCAGGCAAGCACCAGACGAGCCTGGCCCATGGCCGGGCTCAGAGAGTAGATACTCTCGAAACTCTTCAAAGGTATATCAAAGGTATGGAACAGGAACCATCTGTGGTCAAGAGATTTCATTTGGTCAATTGATTCATTTCATCCTTCTCGACCTCCTTCCATGTTTTGATTAATAAGAGTTTTCTTGCGATTGTTTCACTTATTTGTAATGGCTGAGACGACTAGTGTCACAAATGTCACATGCTGGAGTGAGAGAGATAGGAGGAAGTGCAAAATTAAACCCAGTGAAAAGCAGGGGTGCAGTGAGCACAATAAGTGAACGCTGTATCAACGTCCGTGGCCACGTCTTGCCAGAAGATATCAGAAACTGCTGGGACAAGTGTAGAAATCTTCAAGAGAAAACTGGACAAGTATCTTCATTAGGTGCCAGATCAACCAGGCAGTGATGGATACGTGGGGCAGCGGGCCTCCAGAAGCAACAGCATTTTTGACTAGGCAAGCAAGAAACGAGCCTGACCATAGGCCGGGCTCCAAGAGTAGATAACTCTGGTAATTCATCAAAGGTATATATCAAAACTTTTTTGTACATGAATGGTGTACAATACCGCCAAGATGAAGAAGTAGACATGTCCGACATCTGGGTGTCTTTATTGTAGACTTTTCACCATCCAGTGGCTTTATCAATACAAATTGAAGGAATAATGGGAAAAATGTAGAAGTGTTTGCATAAGACGAGGTAATCAGTCGCTTAGCCTTATACTTGAAGAGTTCTTAACCAACTAAGGCTGATGGTTCTACACTTTCCCATTATTCCCTGAGTTTGTATTGATAAAGTTACTGGATGGTGAAAACTCTACAAATAAAGATACCCAGATGCTGCACATGTCTAGTTCATGACATTCTTGTATCTGGAGTCATAATTGTACACAAGAACATAAGCAGCAGGCCTACTGGCCCATGCGAGGCAGGTCCAACTCACACCCACCCACACCCACTCATGCATTTATCCAACCTATTTTTAAAACTACACAACGTCTTAGCTTCTATAACGGCACTCGGGAGTTTGTTCCACTCATCCACAACTGTTACTAAACCAATGTTTTCCTATATACTTCCTGAATCTGAACTTTTCCAACCTAAACTTGACCGCCGCCTTATCGGACGTATTGCCCTTATTTTTGTCTGGTTAGACATACATATTTAAATAGATTATGTAATTAATTTAACCAAACCTAACTTAACTCGACCCAATGCATTCTAACGTAACCTAAGAAAATAACATTTGTAAGTTTATAGGTAGAGTTAAGAAAGTAACGTTAGTGACGTGGTAAACATGAAAGTTGTAAAATAAGAGTGAATTGTGTAATTTATGAAGACTGGACACAGTTGTGTAACACTGCTGCTGCTGCTGCACTTAGCTATCATTTGTGATTGTTTTGTAAGACGAGCTGAGGTTTCCCACTGTATGTGTGTGTGTGAGAATGAATGAAAATATATATATTTTATTTTTATTTATTATGAGATAGGTAGATAAATATCTACTTTCCTGCCTCGGTATAAGTTATCCCTGCCGTCCGTCGTCGCTACCGTAACTACAAATGCCGTCCGTCGTCGCTACCGTAACTACAACTGCCGTCCGTCGTCGCTACCGTAACTACAACTGCCGTCCGTCGTCGCTACCGTAACTACAACTGCCGTCCGTCGTCGCTACCGTAACTACAACTGCCGTCCGTCGTCGCTACCGTAACTACAACTGCCGTCCGTCGTCGCTACCGTAACTACAACTGCCGTCCGTCGTCGCTACCGTAACTACAACTGCCGTCCGTCGTCGCCCTCGTCACTGCTGTAAAATCCTGGTAGCAAGGAAGCGAGCGAGGGAGCACGTGTCTGCATTGCTACTTCCTAGTTGAGACTCTGCAATAATCTCCATTGCAGTCTATTATCCCCCTCCCTTCCTCTGCTGACGCTGACTCACCTTAAGAGGCGCCTGAGTTACCCTGTCTCCTAATATTTTGTTTATTTTTTTCCCTCTAATCTAGCATGTCCATAATTACTATCGCATTTGTGTTGGAGAGGTGTGAGCAAAGCTCACACCTCTCCAACACAACTGTCCTCAAAGATTTGTTAAGTTATACCATGAATTAAGGAAAGATCTTCGACTTCTTTACGAAAGCAGACAAAGCAAATGCGATAGTAATTATGGACATGCTAGATTAGAGGAAAAAAATAAACATGATATAACAAGACGGGGGAACTGACGTGTAAAGGACTTAACACAGTGCTGGTGCGTGAATGTATTGTGGCTAGAATTAGCGTCCTCTGGTCTAGGAGGGGTGCAGCTCTCCTAGAGTGCTTGTCTAACAACCAAGCAGCTCTCCTAGAGTGCTTGTCTAACAACCCAGCAGCTCTCCTCGAGTGCTTGTCTAACACCCAGCAGCTCTCCTCGAGTGCTTGTCTAACACCCAGCAGCTCTCCTCGAGTGCTTGTCTAACACCCAGCAGCTCTCCTCGAGTGCTTGTCTAACACCCACAGCTCTCTGAGTGCTTGTCTAACACCAGCAGCTCTCCTCGAGTGCTTGTCTAACAACCCATCAGCTCTCCTCGAGTGCTTGTCTAACAACCCATCAGCTCTCCTCGAGTGCTTGTCTAACAACCCATCAGCTCTCCTAGAGTGCTTGTCTAACAACCAAGCAGCTCTCCTCGAGTGCTTGTCTAACAACCCATCAGCTCTCCTCGAGTGCTTGTCTAACAACCAAGCAGCTCTCCTCGAGTGCTTGTCTAACAACCAAGCAGCTCTCCTCGAGTGCTTGTCTAACAACCAAGCAGCTCTCCTCGAGTGCTTGTCTAACAACCAAGCAGCTCTCCTCGAGTGCTTGTCTAACAACCCATCAGCTCTCCTCGAGTGCTTGTCTAACAACCCATCAGCTCTCCTCGAGTGCTTGTCTAACACCCAGCAACTCTCTCCGCATAATTAATGGAAATATTTTGCCTTTGGTCTAAATTTGCTGAAACTGTAAAGTCAGTACCCGATCAGCCAGCCTGTGATTCGTACGTTGGACTACGTCGGCCAGCAGTATCAGCCTGATTAATCAGGTCTTGATCCACCGGGAGGCCTGGTGAAGGACTTTGCCGCGGGGACATTGACCTCCGGAACACCCTCCAGGTAGACAGACTGTCGACGACACGAAACAAATTATGGATATGGATTGTGAAAATTGAAAAGTAGATTTTAAATAGCTTTAATCGCTTAGTGTAAAGTTGAGGGTGTTAGAAATGAATCAAGTTGAAAGCTGTGAGTTACCAAACAGTTCTGGTGGTTTATAAATAAAATTAAACAACCCCCACAGTCCCGCCCGCGCTCGCAAAAACTGCTCTCACCAAGCACATGCACGCACGCATCTCTCAAGCGGCGCACCCAGATAACACAAGCGTGCAAAGTGGAGCACTTAAGCTGAAGCACGCACGCACATAGATGCAAGCGTATCACCAGAAGTAAGTGTAAATTGTATAATTACAACAATATGTGCAACACCTGCTAACTTAAGAACTGATTTTGCGAAACTTGGTTAACATCCATGGGTTAAAATCATGTAAAAATAACAATTAATTATGTAAGTACACTCCTTACAGAAGCAAATGTTGTTTGGAGCGTTCACAGAAAAACAGACTTAGATGCTCTGGAGAGCGAGATGTGGGTACAGAACTGCAATGTACGTTGATGTTATTTAAGTATCAGGGATACCCCGAAGGATACCAGAGGGATGTTTTCAAGGGTTAATGCCCCCGATCCCAGACCAGGCCTCCCACTGCTTCAAGACCGAATCATACTGCTGGCCACACGCAGTCCAACGTATGAACCTCAGCCCGGCTGGTCAGGGACTGACTTGAACATGTCAAATTCCTTCTTGAAGACAGGAAGTGTTGGTAATTACTTTTATGCATCTTTTATACCTTTGAAGAGTTTCGAGAGTTTCTCTACTCTGAGCCCGGCCATGGGCCAGGCTCGTCTGGTGCTTGCCTGTTGCCGCTGGAAGCCCGCTGCCCCACATATCCGTCACAGCCTGGTTGATCTGGCACTTAGTGAAGATACTTGACAGAAGGGCGTTGAAAAGTCAGGAATATCTGGCCCTCGTTGAGTTCTCTTATCGTACTCGTCGTGGCCCTTCTTTCCACTGGAGATACTAATCACCATCCGCCAAGTCTTTGTTTACAAGTTGAGTGATACTGGTGTACAGATTTGGGGGCCATTTTCTCCAGGATTTTTCCAGGTGTAAATTATGATGTATCTTTCTCGCCTATATGCCAAGGAATACAGTTGAAACTTCAAGCGTTGCCAGTAGTTCTGAGCTTCGCCCAGACCTCTGCAACACAATTGTCCTCAAAGATTTGTTAAGTTATACCATGAATTAAGGAAGGATCCTGGACTTCACCTTACGAAACAAACAAACCAAATGCGATAGTAATTATGGATAAGGTAGATTATAGTGGAAAAATGAACATATAAGACAGGGGAACTTGCGGGCTTCTTAAACCTTAGTCTCCCTCACATAGGTACATCTTACCAGAAGATGTCAGAAACACGGCTGGAACCAGTGTAGAAGCCTTCAAGAGGAAACTGGACAAGTATCTTCACCAGGTGCCAGATCAACCAGGCTGTGATGGATATGTGGGGCAGCGGGCCTCCAGCAGCAACAGCCTGGTTGACCAGGCGAGCACCAGACAAGCCTGGCTCATGGCCGGGCTCAGAAAGTAGAGAAACTCTCGAAACTCTTCAAAGGTATATCAAAGGTAAAGGTGGCACATCAACCAGGCTGTGATGGATATGTGGGCCAGTGGTTCACCAGCAGCAACAGCCTGGTTGACCACACAAGCACAAAACTAGCATGGCCCAAGGCCGTGCTCCAGGAGTAAAGAAAATGATCGAAACTGATAAAAGGATAATGTAAAATTGATAATGTTAGAAATTTAATATATTTTATGTGCTGAATATCCAAAGTTCTAACACCTTTGTAAAGAAAATGCGGCAAACAACTGTGTGTGTGTGGGGGGAAGGTCCAGGGACGGTATGGTGACTTGTGTTGGTAGAGGTGATGACGTGTCAAGGAAGGTGGTGTATTTTCCCAGTGTGATGTAATACCAGAAAACTGCTGCTCTTCTTCTTCTTCTTGTTCCTCTTCTACTCTGAACTTATAGAAGGAGCAGTATTAAGGGCATAGATAAATGGTTGAAAGAGACTAAAGTGGCCAAAGAAGAGACATTCTGTCCAACGAAGTCAGAGAAGACGAACCCTGATAATAGGAAGCAAAACAGTTTCAAAAATATCCCATGTAAAGATTGACGCAATAAAAACACCAAGGTGAGTATAATAATGGTATACAATACCGATAAGTAAGACATGTGCAACAGTTAGGTATCTTTATTGCGAACTTTTCACCTACACAGTAGACTTCTTCAGTCGAGTACAGTGGAGATATTATAAAGACGATGTAATCACTCCATTACCCTTCAAGACGTAGTTTTGCACGTCTTACTTATCAACATCACCAAAGGTTTGATAATAAAATTTACCTTGGAAAGAAAATAGTGCACACACAGGCGAATAAATAAGATGAATAAAGACAGTGGGTGTAGGGGGGTGAAGTAGCCCTGCACTCACCTTCACAACTTTGATAATATATATTATGAAACCAAATACCAAACCCCGCTTATTTAGTCTATTTTGTTGTAAATTTTTCTTGGAAAAGTCTCTCGATGTATAGTTTTTGAAACCAACCTCCCGGTATTGTTCACTTTTATTTTACAACTTCAGCCCAAACAATTTTAAGGAATTTAGTTTTTACAATGATTTCCCAAAAAATCGATTTAAGTGTGATTAAGATTTTTTTTTTAATTGTCCTTGAATGTGTGATCCGTGGTGCGCATTATTGTCAGAAGAAAGGTTTAAGAAATCGGCTTCTCAAGACAGACCATCTATCTTCGTTTGCGCATGATGGTTAGGCGGAACCATCACTGTTCTTTTATAACTGTTATTTATATAATCTGCGTCATAATATATAATTTGCTTTGTGGTAAGATGACCAGATAGTTCTTTAATCATGAGTATAACTTCAAACAAATCTTTGGGAATTGAAGACTCCTATGATCAAAGATTTGTTAGTTATAGTATATTAAGCAGATCTAGGACTTGTTACAAACAAGCAATGGAAGTAATTATGGAAAGGATCTATGGAGTGCAGGAAACATAACATGTTATTAGAAGACGGGGGAACTTACTTGCCTCTTAAGTAGTCTGTCTCACTTCTGGTGAAAGGAAAATCCAGCCACCACCAGTCCTTTAGCTGACTGATCCACATGGGTATTCTGCACGCACGCACGCACGCACGCACGCACACACACACACACACACACACACACACAAAAAAAAATCGAATTAACACAGGCAAGAAAGATGATTCATAACCTAGACCTGGAAAATATTGGCGTAATTAGTACCAAATTTGCAGTGAAAATCGAATCTACTACAGTTAGGCTTAAGTGAGGGAGAAACTCTGCAGATGGTGCAAAATACCCGCTGTGAAACACAGGTACAGTGAGCACACTTGTCACCTTAAGTGAGGGAGAAACTCTGCAGATGGTGCAAAATACCCGCTGTGAAACACAATGAGCACACTTGACACCTTAAGTGTAGAAGAAAGGATGAACATTTTTTTATCATCTCTTAGCTATCTTCAGGAAATAACTTAATACACACCTTGTTTACGTTGGACTTCGTTGTCAGCATCCAGAGAATAGTGGTAAATAGTGAAGTGGGAGTCTACCACAGTAAAAACATAACTATTGCTCCAGGCATAGTACTTATCCCACTTGTTTTTCATTCTTATATCTTACATAGCAAGTAGCATCTTTTACTGATGACACCAGATTCTCCTTAAATGGCATCTATCGAAGACAGCGAATCTTCACACGGATATAAATCAAGTCTTCTAGTGGGACTGAGACTATGTTTAACGAGGACGAGTTTCAATGGATCCGCTATGGAATAGTGGAGGAAATAGTACCGGAGACTTATGAGTAATGTCAGAAGATATCATCTTAGAGGACCACAATGATGCTGCCACAAGGAAAATGATTGGCTGGATAATTAGAACTTTCAAGACAAGATGCTGAATCAGTGATACTTTCTCACTTGTTCTCTCTAGGCTGGAATACCGCTGTATATTGACGGTGCCGTCAAGGCAGGTGAGATCGCTGAGCTGTAAAACGTACAGGTTAGGTTAGATTCGTCAGGAAACACGATAATTGTTTCTTGAGGCGGATCTTGGTCATAGGATGACCCACCAATTTTAGGCTGTGCAGTTTTTTAATACTGTTATAATTGTCTATTAAACATAAACGTTCACTTGTCGAGTACATTCGATCAATCATTTGAACTACTGGGGACGCTCCCTTCAACTGTATTCCTTGGAACATAGGGAGCAAAGATACATAATAATTTTTACTTGGAAAATCCTAGAGGGACCGGTTGAAACCTGAACCCCGAAATCACTCTGTATGACAGACTATGCAAAATGTACTTCCACTAAAGAGCAGCACGCAACGAGCACACTAAGAACTCGACTAGTGTTAGACGTCCCCCACTCATGAACCTCTCTCCGTCCATAAGGTTAATTACCAGCAAACATCAGACAGTCTTTAAGGAGGAGCTGGGCAAGGTTCTCAAATCAGTGCCTGACCAGCCGGGGGCTGTGGTACGTTGGACTGCGTGACGGCCCCGTTCAGGGCAGGAGAAATATCAGAGTTGGAACAAATTCAGAGATCGTTTACGGTTCACATTGAGCCATTGAAACATCTAAATTATTGGGAACGCCTTCAAGTCTTGAACATGTACTCATTGGAGCGGAGGAGAGAGAGATACATGATAATATATACCTGGAAAGTACTTGAGGGTTTGGTCCCAAATCTGCACACTGCCATAACAACATACTGGAGTGAGAGATATGGGAGAAAGTGTAAAATAAACCCAGTGAGGAGCAGGGGTGCGGTGGGGACAATACGGGAGCACTGTATTAACATCCGGGGTCCCAGACTATTCAACAGCCTGGTTGACCAGGCAAGCACCAGACGAGCCTGGCCCATGACCGGGCTCAGAGAGTAGATAAACTCTCGAAACTCTTCAAAGGTATATCAAAGGTAGTTGATCAGCCCTGTTCTGGAGCCTGGCCGTGGGGGGTGTTGACTCCCAGAAACGTCTTTCAGGTATCCAGACCATCACCCAAGATTTCTGGTCTGCACGTGGGTCTCGGGAGCGAGTGTGAAGTTTCAACCTTACCCGCCCACTTACCTGGAGGAAGTGTAGCTGATGTGATGCTACTTAAGTTCAACCTTCCCATTTGAAAAGATAGGGGTGATTATAGAGAATTGCTTGTTCCTTCTTTTTTTTTTTTTTTTTTTTTTGGGGGGAAGGTATAGAGACGGTGGCGTCCAGCCTCCATAGATGGAGTAGAGGCGAGGGTGTGATCCTCTTAGATTCTCAAGGGAAAGTTGCAAAGTTGCGACTGTGGCCAGTTTCCTGAAGCTACCTGCTCCCGCAACTCGGGCTGAAGTGGACTATTTGTAAGTGTCAGTATCGTTAGCAATTCCATTTTCTCAGTTGTGATGGATCATTGTATTAAACACCTCCCCTGCCAGTCTTATATTTTTTCCCTCTCAGTATTCCCCATTTTTAAATAATTAGTATAATTTTATACCCTCCTTTGTGTATAATTCTGATATTAAAAGTACTGCTTAAGTGAAGTTTTAATTCTTTTAAAGTGCTTAATCGGAAGGGGAAGTTTGCAGTAGCGTTTTATTGGGGATGACAATGCTATCCCAGAAATCAATAACAGGTGGGTAATTTACAAGCGACACAGTTGATTTAGTTAGTGGTCGAGTTTGTAGCGCCTCTGCAATGACTAAACAATACAGTAGAACAATGCTGGTCGATAGTAGAGTAAGAGGAGAGGCAAGGAGCTGAGACTGGACCTCAGCTAACAAAAATAAATGGCTTCTTTCAACTCTTACCTCACACATGAAAATAATGCACATGCAAGACGTGATGACTTTTCCAAACTTTTTGCGAAGAAGAGACTGAAGTTGTGTGATGGAGTGTGTGTGTAATGGTTGAGTGGGTGGTAATATTCACACCAGTCTTCCTGGCTTTCATCACCGTGAAGGCAAGTCACTGACACTTGTGCTCTTACAACACTATTTTACCAAATTATGGTTCCAGTATTACCTGAAGGATGTTTTCAGGCGTCATCGAGCCCCAAGGCCATGTCCCAGGCCAGGCCTCCTGGTGGATCAAGGCCTGATCAACCAGGCAGTTACTGCTGGCCGCACGCAGCCCAATGAACGAACACTGTCCAACAGGTTAGGACCTGATTTGAAGAACTTGTCGAGTTCCACCTTGTAGACAGCCAGAGGTTCGTTTATTCTTGGCACAAAGGGATGGCTCTCAAAAATCTGGAACCTCTCGACACTCGAGTTCTGTGTAAGTGTCATGACCCTGATTTTTATTGGCTGCACTTTGCACAGTCTGTCAAGTTTCTTGTTTTCGTACGGAATGATTTAGGTGCGCAGGTTTCAAATCAGTCCATCCAGGATTTTCCAGGTGTAAATTATGTATATTTCTGGCCAACATTACAGTTGAAGAGGATTCAGGCATTCTCCATAGTTCAGACACTTACTTGAATGTATATGGGCAATGGAAAGTCTCTGCATTTTCTAGCTCAGCATTTTGGCCTACCTTGAAGGGAGCCATTAGCATACAGCAATATTCCAGCTAATCGTTTTCCTTACGGTAGCAATTGTAACATTGTGGTCCGTGAATCTGAGATCTGACATCATCACTTGGAATTCACACGTCAGGACTTGAGGCAGAATCCATGAGCATGTTGTCGATGGTTTCTTGTGTCATCTGGGTATAGGGCTAAATCAGAAATTGTGGAGATGTTTACAGTGTTGAGTTTCATTCATGAAAAACGCGTTAGTCATTAGTCACCAGTGTGTGCGCGCGCGCCATCTTTTTTTGAGTACAGACCCTACATGGGATGTGGTTTTGCTTGGATTTTGCATACGATTAGTAGTATCTGGGGTTTCTTTTAATATTATTTGTCTATGCTTCCTCTGTCTCCTGGACTCTTAACAGTCAGTTTCAGTGTGATGTTCCCCATTACTCTGACCAGAGTTTCCTTTTGTGCTTCAGTAAGTCTTTGAGGAGCTTTGTTACCCTTGTGTTTGCTGTAGAGGTACATGTGTGGAGCATACCTAGAACGTCAGTCACCTCAGCTTCCCGAAAAAATTGTTGTATCTTCGGTGGTGTTTTCTTCTCAGCCTGTTTCATTAAGGTCTCGATTTATTTGGTCCCTGTTGATGGTTTCATTGTTGATGTTTCTTATTATGCCATCAGGATTGATCGTGTTTGTCTCAGGCCAGTATGCGTGCAGGTCTGAACCTCTATTATGTTATGGTCTGAGGTTTCTGTCTTCGACACCATTACATCCCTGACCAGGTCCTTGTTAAATCTTTGAGTTTCTGGAGCTTTCTTACTCCCAAAGCTCAGCCTTGTTCCAGGCTTATCTGGTAATTGCCTGGTCAGCTAAATTATTGTTGCTGGAGGTTTGCTGACCCACATATCCAGCACAATCGGGTTGACCAAGCACCTCGTGGAGGCAATTGTAGTTTCCTCTTGAAGAATTCTACACTTGTTCCAGCAGTTTTTCCCATATCTCATGGTACGACATTAAAATGTCTGGGGGGCTCCCCGGGGCTGTTGATTATTATGCCCACGGTGTTCCTGTCTTTCACTAATCGTATTCTGTACTTTCTCCCATTCTCTTTCTCTCTTTCTCTTCCTTTCTCTTTTTCTTTCTCTTCCTCTCTCCTTTTCTGTACTCACCTATTTGTGGTTGCAGGGGTCGAGTCATAGCTCGACCCCTGTGTGTGTGTGTGATCTAGGATCTTCCCTAGCCTGGTCAGTTGTGCTGACTTGAGGCACATTTATTGTAGAGGTTTAATAATTTTAATGTTACACTGTTCGTCTAAACGAGCCCATGGGACTCTGTTATACACTCCCTGGTACATTCTTTCATTGTAGATGTCTCAGATTAGTCACCAAGCAACAAGATATTTGGAGCTGAGTTTGATAGGTTTTGAAGGCAGTGATCTATTTGGTCTGTGAGCTGCTTGGAAGCTGTATCTGGTGGCTTATAAGCAAGCAAAACAACTAGCTTCTGGCTTTCAATTTTAACCACCAAAATTTCGACTGTATCATTATGCTCATTGCAGACGAGTGACTCTGATATACAGTATCTCCCTCCCCCTCGAAAGAATGAGAAAATGGAGTATAGAGCAAACACGAATTAGTAGAGCGTAGGACTAATGTGAGAGACCTAGGAGTGATCATGCTAGATCTTACCTTCATTGATCACAACAGTGTCACTGTCACATCGGCAAGGAAAATAATAGGCTGGATAACTAGAGCCTTCAAACCAAGGGATGGTATACCAATGATATTACTCTGTGAGCTGGAGTTCTGCTGTATTCTAACAGTTCTGTTGCAGTCAGCGAAAATGTAGACCTGGATAATGTGCAGAGAACCTTCAACTGCTCATGAAACTTCAGATAAGCCCCTAAATTACTGGGAAAGTTTGAAGTCTCTCTGTCTGTGCTTCTTGGAACGTCGTAGGCCAAGGAGATATAATCTGCACCAGGAAAATTCTAGCATTGGTCCCAAATCTGCACACAATCTTCGCCTATGAAAGTAAGAGGCTTGATAGATACTGCAAAATACCCTCACTGAAAAACAAGGCTGCAGTGAGTACACTAAGAAAAAACTCGGTAAGTGTGGAGGGACCAAGACTTCCCAATGCCTTCCCGTCGCGCATAAAGGAAATTACCAATATACCCGCAGCGTTCTTTAAGAAATACCTGGATAAGTTTCTCAAGCCAGTCCTTGATCAGCCGCGCTGTGATTCTTACATTATTTTGTGCGGCTTGCACAGACAGCCTGGTTGATCAGGCCATCCACCTGGAGACTGGGCCTTGACGACGCTGACCCAGTTGACACACTAGGTAGACTCCAGGTAACATGGCTTAGGTGATTTATTCTTAACATTTCTTTCCATTCTTTTCTACTTCCTGACACTAAAAAAAATCCTTGCATGATTATGATTAGGACGTTGAGTTTGGTGCTTCTGAGGGTTTTACACCTGACTGAATTTTGCAACGTTTTGCAGTAATAGCTTGCTGGTCCTGAAGTAACATATGCCTTTATTCAGGAGATTTCCACATTTTTTTCGGATGGTTTCGTTGGCAGTTAAAATGTTTGTCAATTCCAATAGAATCAAATTTGCAGATGGTCCTAGCATAGAATTCACACCTGTTCCGTTGGTTGTGGTTTTTGAGCTCTGGACTCCCAGTTGACGTCATTCCTTGAGCTACACCAGAGCCAGAACCAAGAGTGACGTGGGCACTATCGTCAGAATGTTGTGTGTGGGTTACTCCACTGGTGTCATTCCTGTTATCTGTTATGGTTTGGTGACCTATACCAGATTGATCTCGGTCTTTATGAAAGGTCTTTTAAAGATCAAGGAAACCAGATATAAATAATTATTTGATGTAGGTATGCTGGCCAGTGTTTTTGTAATATCCAGAAAATAGTGATTTTGAAGTACATTTTTTTTGTTCCCCTCAGATAAATACTTATATGAATCAGTACCGCATATCTAACAAGATGCAATAATTTCTCTGTGAATCCTCCACACGACGGGCAACCTCGATTTTCCAGTCTTTGAAAGAGTGATGAGACGGCAGATTACAAAGTTCATGGACCAGCACAACCAACATAACCCGAACCAGCATGGCTTTAGAGCGGGTCGATCATGCCTGTCACAGCTGCTGAACCATTATGACAGAATTACGGAGGCATTGGAGGACGACCAAAACGCAGATGTGATTTACACAGATTTTGCAAAGGCGTTTGACAAATGCGATCATGGAGTGATAGCGCACAAAATGAGGGCCATAGGCATTACGGGGAAGGTAGGCAGATGGATTTTTGAGTTCCTAACACAAAGAACACAAAAAGTAGTAGTGAACAGGGCAAGATCCAGCATCAGCGAGGTCAAAAGCTCAGTGCCCCAAGGCACTGTCCTGGCACCTCTGCTGTTTCTCATCCTCATAGCAGACATAGATAAAAACACCCAGCACACTTTTGTATCATCATTTGCAGATGACACTAAAATAAGCATGAAAGTCACTACGGTAGAGGACACTGAAAAATTACAGGAGGACATAAGCAGGGTCTTCCAATGGGCAGTGGAGAACAACATGACGTTCAATGGTGATAAGTTTCAGCTGCTTAGGTATGGAAAAAATGAAGAACTCAAAAGGAACACTATATACAAAACGCAAGAGGGTCACCACATAGAACGAAAGGAACACGTAAAGGACTTGGGAATAATTATGTCTGCTGATCTGTCGTTTAAAGACCATAACAAGACAAAGATCACAACAGCCAGGAAGATGACGGGTGGGTATTGAGAACTTTCAAAACAAGGGAAATAATGCCGATGGTGACACTATTCAAATCGCTAGTGCTCCCTCACTTAGAATACTGCTCAGTGCTGACGGCCCCGTTCAGGGCAGGAGAAATAGCAGAGCTGGAACAAATCCAGAGATCGTTTACGGCTCACATTGAGCCATTGAAACATCTAAATTATTGGGAACGCCTTCAAGTCTTGAACATGTACTCATTGGAGCGGAGGAGAGAGAGATACATGATAATATATACATGGAAAGTACTTGAGGGCCTGGTCCCAAATCTGCACACTGCCATAACAACATACTGGAGTGAGAGATATGGGAGAAAGTGTAAAATAAACCCAGTGAGGAGCAGGGGTGCGGTGGGGACAATACGGGAGCACTGTATTAACATCCGGGGTCCCAGACTATTCAACATCTTACCAGAAGATATCCGAAACACGGCTGGAACCAGTGTAGAAGCCTTCAAGAGGAAACTGGACAAATATCTTCACCAGGTGCCAGATCAACCAGGCTGTGATGGATATGTGGGGCAGCGGGCCTCCAGCAGCAACAGCCTGGTTGACCAGGCAAGCACCAGACGAGCCTGGCCCATGGCCGGGCTCAGAGAGTAGATACTCTCGAAACTCTTCAAAGGTATACTAAGGTTGGTGGTAGTGTGGTGGGAGGAAATATAGTAATGTTTACTCACTTATGGGTGTAGAAGTAGTCTCAGCTCCTGGTCTCCTCTGCTGGCTACTACTGGTTTCACACTTCTGGCTGCATGAGCCTTACCATACCTATTATTCAGGCTATGTATGGATGTTGCGCTCATATGCAGTAAGCTACTGAACATCACTAATGATGTAGTCGAAGCTCTGGCAGTCAAAATGGAAAACCAGAACCTACTTATGCTTGTGTATAAACCACTGGATATAACCTCCCAGCAGTTCAAGGACCAGTTATTGTAAATCCTGCATTGTCTCGTAACCTTCAGTTTCAAACCTGTTAAGTTGATGATTGAATCAAGGACTGTAATTGTAGAGTTACTGGAGCTAGCTTGGAGTAACACTCCCTCACAACAGTATTATTAAATCTCTGAAATAAATTCGCCATAATCTAGCAGATTGTTGAACTGACTACACTGGGAAACACCCTAGGCCTAATATTTACGAACAATGAGGACCCAGTCTGGGACATAACGGTGTCGAAGACTGCAGTCTCAGACAACATAATCGAGATAGACCTGCATTCACAGTGGCCTGGGACAGAAACAGTCATTTATTAGAGAAATTTCAACAGGTTTAACTTCAAGAATATCAACAGGGATTAAATAAATCGTGAACTTATTGAAGTATCCTGGGATGCTGACACGACCACCCAAGGTCTAAACCAGTTCCTCGGGAGAATGAACTCTGGTGCTCGAAGTATGCTCCAGACATGTGTATCTACGGTAAAGGAGATGCAAACTCGAGAGAGAAGGTAGAGGGAGGGAGAGAGAGAGAGAGAGAGGGGAGGGAGGAAGATTGGTAGTGAGGAAGGGGGAGGAAGGAGAGAGAGAGAGGGGGTGAGAGGAAGGAAGAGGGGGGAGGTACTTGTACAGGTGAAGACAACGATAATAGATGTCACGACAGAAGAATCTCTGAAGGACGATGGGAAACTAGTTAGAGATGGAGAACATCGAGAATAAGCTGATTGTATCAGGAGGGAGATGCAGGAGCAAAGATCCATAAATAAAATACCTGTATACCATGAATGATTTCTCCGGGGTTAATACCCGTGCGTCCTGGTTCCAGACCAGGCCTCCCTGATCATCATGACCTCGTCAGCAGTCCAGTGTGCCAGCCACAACCATGATGGTCAAGCATTGACCATCATGACCAGAGTTTTGGTGGTAATTACCTGTATGAACGGAGGGAGGACATTGAAGAGCCTAGGACCTCTTGACACTCCTTAAGTTTCTCTTATAGAACTCGTCAAGCCTCCGCTTTTTATTGGAAGTATTTTGCACAGTCTGCCAAGTTTGTCATACACAGTAATTTCGATGCTCAGGTTTGGATCCAGTCTCTTTCCAGAATTTTCCAGGTGCAACTTATTATATACATTTCTTGCCTACGTTCTGTGTAATCCATTTTAAGAGACTTCAGGGGTTCCTAGTGGTTCAAAAGTTTGAGTGTACACAAGGAGTGAAGATTCTCTATACGTTGTCCAGCTCAACAGTTTCGCCTGCCTTGAAGGGGCCGTCAGTATACAGAGGTATTCTAGTCTGGAGAGAACAAGTGTATCAATATTAGCTCAGAGGTGTCCCTGCTAACAGTGAACTCCTCTGGTTAGATTTCCTGTCATTTTTTTACATACTCGAGAACCAGCACTGGTCTAAGTACGGACCCTAGTAGAACACAAGTTACACAAGCCCATTCCAACACCACCTCCCTGACAGTATCTCATTGCCTCCTTCCTGCTGATTATTCCTTGATCCACTGTAGTGCTTTCCCTGTAATTCCAACCTGCTCCTCTAGTTTGTGTTTCTTGTGGGGGCACTATATCGAATGCCTTAGTCCGAAAATACAGTCCACCCATCCCTTTACATTGCTGTTTTCCAGACGTCTGGCGGCTGCCCCGTTTCAATCGATTTGTTGAAGATTGCTGTTGGTGGTTCACACAATTCTTCTGCTCCTCGCAGAGGTCATGGAGAGATGTCTGCTCTCATTGCCTTCAAGGTATCTAGTTCACTCAATATTTTCTTCATCTCTCCTCGCGGTGTTTTTGTCTAGTACTCGTTGGTACATTTTCTCTGACTCTCTAGCAATGTTCTAGAGTGCACTGAGAGTATGGTGGTCTGGTATGATGAAAAATGGAAAAGAATAAGCGAGGGTTCGTGGAAACAACTAGTTTCCTTCACACTATTGTCAGCCAACACACACCACCTCACCACCGCTACAAAAGCCCTCCCCCACAGTCATAATCCTCCCCTCCACCTCTTAACCTGGATTTCAAATCCGGTGTCCC
Source organism: Cherax destructor (assembly GCA_009830355.1). Classification (NCBI taxonomy): domain Eukaryota; kingdom Metazoa; phylum Arthropoda; class Malacostraca; order Decapoda; family Parastacidae; genus Cherax; species Cherax destructor. The sequence continues at coordinate 48,990 of WNWK01009940.1, read as the reverse complement.
TCATCCATTTTTACACGAATGGGAAAATCCTCTCGTGGTCGTAGTGAATCCTTCCTCGGTAAGAAAATACTGTTATTTACTCACATTACAAATTGTTTTTCTTTAGGCTGTCTAGCGAGTTTATCATTGAGTGTGAGTTAGGTACGAGGAGTGACGAGTGTTGTTGTATCAGGAGTGAGTGATGCAGTGTTGACTCCGTTCACATTATACAACAACTTTTATGACCGACACACTGCACCTGAGTAACACTTTTAATGAATTAGATTGTGACGTCAAAGCGGCTGGTATATTGCGCACCCCCGCTACCATCCTGTGGATGGTAGCGCACCAGCGCATGGATGCACAAAAGGCCTTGGAACTACATAAAAAAAACCCTTAACCGAAATACATCTGGATTTATACCTACAGTTGTCTTGTCTGTTGGAAGCAGATGTAGGAAATTAGCTTAGTATATCTGGTACTTTTTCATTAATTAGATACCTTGACATATCACATAGGTTATTATACTATCTCTAGATTCCTTAATAAGTGGACGATAAAGCACATTGAATAAAGTGATCATAAAGCTGACCACATACTTTGTATTTAGTTTGATCATCATGTGTGAGTCTGCCTAACTACTAAGTACTTGTAACCTAACCTAAGTCTGGCTACTACAACAACAGTTAGTACATAAATAACCCGCATTTAGGAGAGGGAAAGTGATGACTACTTTTGTGTGCCACTTTGAGTATTGACGTATATTACTGCAGCTTCCTCATTACTTGCCCTCGCCTCCGTACCTTCTATATTGTTCCACCCACACTCTTCTCTCTTCAGTGAAAAAGTCAGTTTTATTGATGTACAATAAACGTTTATTGATGTACAATAAACGTTTATTAATGTACAGTAAACGTTTATTGATGTACAGTCAACGTTTATTAATGTACAGTAAACGTTTATTGATGTACAATCAACGTTTATTGATGTACAGTCACCGTTTATTGATGTACAATCAACGTTTATTTATGTACAATCAATGTTTCTCTGACAAATAAATCTCCATCACCAGGATTCGTTTCATACAAAAAATTCTACATTTAGATAATATAATTTTTGGTATGGAATATTTGATTATTTATGTCCTTCTTTCAGTGAGTGGCTCAACTTCCTTGTTAAGTCAGTCAGACAAGTCAGTCAGAAAGTCAAGTCAGTCTGTTCACATTGCAAGTTCTCCTTAGATATATCTACGTTCATGTTATCGTAGCAAGGGATAGATCTACTCAGGCTTCTAACTGCATTCCTGTGACATTTACTTTCATTATAGTATGTACTATTATATAATATTCTTAATGCTACACACAGACCAGTTATATTCTACATTTTCATCCAGGGTACTTTTTTTTTTCTAACTTGTCAGCTTTACCATTGAGTAATTCAATGTGATGGAATCTACAAATATTATACACTTAGTCCTTTTCTCTGATTTTTTAGTATCCATACCTGGCTTCTCCATTCCTAATATGAGAGAATGTCCAATACTTCTCTCCATATAATGTGAGAGAATGCCCAATACTTCTTTCCATATAATGTGTATTAACGTAATCTCTAAACTGAGAGACGTGCAGCTCTGTATATATATCAGGTTAGGTTCCGGGCTACTGTTGTAAAGTGAAAATTGCTGTAAAGTGAATCATAGCTTTTTTTTTTCACTTTGAAATACATATAAAAACCTCATAACATGTTTACACTATTATATATTAAGCGAGTAATAGTTAGGCCTAAAAAATGCATACACAGTACACACATCACTTACCTTAAAATATTTTCGTCCTTAGGTTATAGTGAGTGGTGAATATATTTATTTTAGGAAGTCTGGGTGAATGAAGAATGGGTATAATTTAATAGCACTGCATTAGCCAAACGCCATAAGCGAAAACCTGTAAAGCGGGGTCTGCCTGTATCCTTGATTAGATTTTATTAAAGCTAACTCCTTCATAAAGCAAGACTAGAATAAAACAGTGGAAATGGATCAACATAATATATGACTCTTAGTACTGTGTGTGTGTGGGGGGTGTGGAGGGCCACCCTGGTGAGATGTGGCTGGGGTCGAGGAAAGTGTTAGCGGAGGAGAGACGAGTGTGTGTGTGTGGGGGAGCACCACCCTGGTGAGATGTGGTTGGGGTCGAGGAAAGTGTTAGCGGAGGAGAGACGTGTGTGTGTGGGGGGGAGCGCCACCCTGGTGAGATGTGGCTGGGGTCGAGGAAAGTGTTAGCGGAGGAGGACGAGTGTGTGTGTGTGGGGGGAGCACCACCCTGGTGAGATGTGGTTGGGGTCGGGGAAAGTGTTAGCGGAGGAGAGACGAGTGTGTGTGTGGGAGAGCGCCACCCTGGTGAGATGTGGCTGGGGTCGAGAAAGTGTTAGCGGAGGAGAGACGGTGTGTGTGTGTGGGGAGCCCACCCTGGTGAGATGTGGCTGGGGTCGAGGAAAGTGTTAGGGGAGAGAGACAGTGTGTGTGGGGAGCGCCACCCTGGTGAGATGTGGTGGGGTCGAGGAAAGTGTTAGCGGAGGAGAGAGGTGTGTGTGGGGAGAGCGCCACCCTGGTGAGATGTGGCTGGGGTCGAGGAAAGTGTTAGCGGAGGAGAGCGTTGTGTGTGTGGGGAGAGCCCACCCTGGTGAGATGTGGCTGGGGTCGAGGAAAGTGTTAGCGGAGGAGAGACGTGTGTGTGTGGGGGGAGCACCACCCTGGTGAGATGTGCTGGGTCGAGGAAAGTGTTAGCGGAGGAGAGACGGTGTGTGTGGGGGAGCGCCACCCTGGTGAGATGTGGCTGGGGTCGAGGAAAGTGTTAGCGGAGGAGACGAGTGTGTGTGTGGGGAGGCGCCACCCTGGTGAGATGTGGCTGGGGTCGAGGAAAGTGTTAGCGGAGGAGAGACGTGTGTGTGTGGGAGAGCGCCACCCTGGTGAGATGTGGCTGGGGTCGAGGAAAGTGTTAAGCGGAGAGAGAGACGTGTGTGGGGGGAGCGCCACCCTGGTGAGATGTGGCTGGGTCGAGGAAGTGTCGAGGAGAGAGTGTTGGGAGCACTGGAGATGTGGGTCGAGAAAGTGTTAGCGAGGACGGTGTGTGTGGGGGCGCCACCCTGGTGAGATGTGGTTGGGGTCGAGGAAAGTGTTAGCGGAGGAGAGACGTGTGTGTGTGGGGAGCGCCACCCTGGTGAGATGTGGTGGGGTCGAGAAAGTGTTAGCGGAGGAGAGACGTGTGTGTGTGTGTGGGGAGCACCACCTGGTGAGATGTGGTGGGGTCGAGAAAGTGTTGCGGAGAGAGACGTGTGTGTTGGGGAGCGCACCCTGGTGAGATGTGGTTGGGGTCGAGGAAAGTGTTAGCGGAGGAGAGACGTGTGTGTGTGTGGGGAGCGCCACCCTGGTGAGATGTGGCTGGGGTCGAGGAAAGTTTAGCGGAGGAGAGACGTGTGTGTGTGTGGGGAGGCCACCCTGGTGAGATGTGGCTGGGGTCGAGGAAAGTGTTAGCGGAGGAGAGACGTGTGTGTGTGGGGGAGCGCCACCCTGGTGAGATGTGGTTGGGGTCGAGGAAAGTGTTAGCGGAGGAGAGACGTGTGTGGGGGGGGAGGCCACCCTGGTGAGATGTGGCTGGGGTCGAGGAAAGTGTTAGCGGAGGAGAGACGTGGTGTGTGTGGGGAGCGCCACCCTGGTGAGATGTGGTTGGGGTCGAGAAAGTGTTAGCGGAGGAGGACGAGTGTGTGTGGGGAGGCCACCCTGGTGAGATGTGGTTTGGGGTCGAGGAAAGTGTTAGCGGAGGAGAGACGGTGTGTGTGTGGGGAGGCCACCCTGGTGAGATGTGGCTGGGGTCGAGGAAAGTGTTAGCGGAGAGAGACGTGTGTGTGTGGGGGGGCGCCACCCTGGTGAGATGTGGTTGGGGTCGAGGAAAGTGTTAGCGGAGGAGAGACGTGTGTGTGTGGGGAGGCGCCACCCTGGTGAGATGTGGCTGGGGTCGAGAAAGTGTTAGCGGAGGAAGACGTGTGTGTGTGTGGGGGCGCCACCCTGGTGAGATGTGGTTGGGTCGGGGAAAGTGTTAGCGGAGGAGAGACGTGTGTGTGTGTGGGGGAGGCCACCCTGGTGAGATGTGGTTGGGTCGAGGAAAGTGTTAGCGGAGGAGACGAGTGTGTGTGTGGGGAGCGCCACCCTGGTGAGATGTGGTGGGTCGAGAAAGTGTTAGCGGAGGAGAGACGTGTGTGTGTGTGGGGAGGGCCACCCTGGTGAGATGTGGTTGGGGTCGAGAAAGTGTTAGCGGAGAGAGACGAGTGTGTGTGGGGGGCGCCACCCTGGTGAGATGTGGTTGGGGTCGGGGAAAGTGTTAGCGGAGGGAGACGTGTGTGTGTGGGGAGAGGCGCCACCCTGGTGAGATGTGGTTGGGGTCGAGGAAAGTGTTAGCGGGAGGAGAGGTGTGTGTGTGGGGGGAGCGCCACCCTGGTGAGATGTGGTTGGGGTCGAGGAAAGTGTTAGCGGAGGAGAGACGAGTGTGTGTGTGGGAGGAGCCACCCTGGTGAGATGTGGCTGGGGTCGAGGAAAGTGTTAGCGGAGAGAGACAGAGTGTGTGTGTGGGGAGCGCCACCCTGGTGAGATGTGGTTGGGAGTCGAGGAAAGTGTTGCGGAGGGAGAGAGTGTGTGTGTGGAGGAGGGGGGGGCGCTACCCTGGTGAGATGTGGTTGGGGTCGAGGAAAGTGTTAGCGGAGGAAGCGAGGTGTGTGTGTGGGGAGGAGCGCTACCCTGGTGAGATGTGGTTGGGGTCGAGGAAAGTGTTAGCGGAGGAGAGACGAGTGTGTGTGTGGGGGAGCGCCACCCTGGTGAGATGTGGTTGGGGTCGAGGAAAGTGTTAGCGGAGGAGAGACGAGTGTGTGTGTGGGGGGGGGGGGAGCGCTACCCTGGTGAGATGTGGCTGGGGTCGAGGAAAGTGTTAGCGGAGGAGAGAAGAGTGTGTGTGTGGGGGGGGGGGAGCGCTACCCTGGTGAGATGTGGCTGGGGTCGAGGAAAGTGTTAGCGGAGGAGAGAAGAGTGTGTGTGGCGCTACACTTTTCTGCATGGTGGTTACCTGGTGGGAACACCAGCAGTGTATGGTTGCACTCTTCTGTTTATGATAGTACTCTCGTTTAGACTTGTTTGTTGACGGCCCAGTTCAAGGTAGGAGAGGTAGCGAGAGAGCGAGCTGGAAAAGGTACACCTGGAACCAGTGAAACATTACAACTGTTGGGAAGGCCTGGGGGTGCTGGTCGTGTACTCTGCAGTGATCAGGGGCAAATCGAGAAATGAAGAGGATCATATAGCGCCTGAAGAATGGGAGGCATTCGGATTTAATCCAAGGAAGGGGAGAATAAGTTCAGTTCCCTGGATCAAAAGTCTCTCCTACTATCAAGTCATCTTCATTGAGGTCTTGGTCTCAAATCTGTATACCTACCTAGAGTTGCGAGGGTCAATGCCCTGGCGGGACAATCCCAGATCTACCAGGCTTCCCGGTGGATGGCCTGATCTAGGAGCTTGTTGGTGCTAACAACGCAAAGTACAACATATGCACCACAGTCCTGCTGATCAGGGACTCCAGAAACTTGTCCAGTTCTTTCTTGCAGACAGCCGGGGGTCTGTTGGTAATCTCATTTATGTTTAAAGGGAGGAGATTTAAATGTTTTGGTTCCTTCGCACTTAGTTTTCTCTTATTGTGCTCACTGTACCGCTGCTTTTTATTATGGTGTCTGCCAACCCTCTTATTTTTATGAGGAATGATTTGTATGCAGATTTGGGACCAATCCTTCTAGAATTTTCCAGATGTAAATTAAAATAAATCTCTTACATTAATAAGAATACATTTAGAGGGACTTCAAACTTTTCCAGAAATTTAGGTACTTGACTGAATCTATGCGGGCATTGACTGCTGCACATTTTCCAGGTCTGCGATTTCGCCTACCTTCAACGGAGCTGCTAGAGTACAGAGGGAGCTTGGTATCCCTTGTTTTGAATGTTTTAGATATCCAATCTATCATTTTCTTTGCGGTTGTGAAGGCGACACTGCTGGGATCCTTGAAGGTGAGATCTGATACGATCACTCCAAGGTCTTTCACATTAGTCCTACGCTCTGTTGAGTGATCACAGTTTTATACTCTTATATTTTTTTTCTCTCAACATAATATTGTCAGTGGCCCACTGGAAGACTTTATCTCAGCTTGGAGGTTTACTGTTTCCTCAATGGATGTCACTTTTATGCAGATTCCAATATCGTCTGTAAAGGATATGTTGCTAAGATTGATGCCTCATTGTTAGATATGGGGAAGACAGCTTTAACTATGGCAACCTCTGATTTTATTCTGTTCACTATTGCACATTAGGTTCTATGCGTTAAAAAATTAGCCATCTCCTCACTTTTCTAGTTATTCCTTTTGCTGGCATTTTGAGCTATTACACCATGATCTCACTGGTCAAAGGCTTTTGCAAAGCCATTGTAAACTGTAAATGCATTTTGTTTTTCTTCCACTGCATCTAAGATCGTTTCAGTGGTCAAACAATTGCGAGACCAGGAGTTACCTGCTCCAAACTCGTGCTGTCCTGGGTTGTGCAGTTGTTGAGATTCCTTGTTAACAATGTTTATAAAGACCAGTTTTGATATGGAACTTCAGCACTATCGGTCTATTTTTTTTTTCGATTGCTGTACTGCCACTTTTGTGTAGTTACGTCAGTGTTAGTCTCTACCGGGACGTACAGAAACAGAACTTGCATAAACAGTCCCCATAAATACGAGTATCTCCTGAATAAAGGCACATGCTGCTCCAGGTCTTGCAAGCTGTTTCACTAATTAAAGAACCATTCTGTGATTTAAACTGTCCAGACCACCACAAGAAGAGTACGAGGCGTATAAAGCGTCATGAACGTAATTATGATCATGCAAACTTCAGCTATACAACAAATAGGAATTTTAGTACCAAGAAGCTGAACAAATTGTTTAAGTATCACCAAGTAGGAGTCATGCTGGACTGGAATTGAAGCCAGAGATGTTAAGTCCAGTTAACAACTCCCCAGCACAACAACTAGCAATGTATCATCTTTTGTGTATGTAAATATACAAAGACTCAAACGGAGCAAAAACAATAAAATATCATTTATCACGAGTCATCTCAATTTAGATGTGACCGGAAAAACTGGAAGCGGGGTGAAGGGTGGGGGTATTTACTCGACCTGTATATATAAGCCGCTCATATGCAGTCACCTACTGAACATCACTAATGTAGTCGAAGCTCTGGCAGTCAAAATCGAAAACCAGAACCTAATTATGCTTGTTTATAAACCACTGGATATAACCTCCCAGCAGTTCAAGGACCAGTTATTGTAAATCCTGCATTGTCTTCATAACCTTCAGTTTCAAACCTGTTAAGTTGATTATTGAAGCAAGGACTGTAATTGTAGAGTTACTGGAGCTAGCTTGGAGTAACACTCCCTCACAACAGTATTATTAAATCTCTGAAATAAATTCGCCATAATCTAGCAGACTGTTGAACTGACTACACTGGGAAACACCCTAGGCCTAATATTTACGAACAATGAGGACCCAGTCTGGGACATAACGGTGTCGAAGACTGCAGTCTCAGACTTATCAAGATACTGACATGCACTGTGGACTAGGATAGAGAAACATAGGGAGATTTAAACAGATTCAGCTTCCACAGGAACATCAAAATATTGTCAACTAGAATAAAATATATTGTGAATTTAGTGAGATATGCTGGGATGATGTGATCACCCAGGATCTAAACCAGTTCCTCGGGAGAATGAACTCTGTGGTGCTCGACGTATACTCCAGACATGTACATCTGTCAAAGATGCGAACGAGAAGGAGGGAAGGAGAGGGGTGCTCCTTCTACAGATGAAGACTACGGATAACGGATCTCAAAGGCAGCAGACTCTTAAGCTTGAAGAGAAAATTTGGTTAAATAGGTTGACAACACCGAACACAATGATTACATCACAGTTCATGAACGATAGAAGGAACAAAACCATAAATTAATTTTAGAAGAAATCGCTGCTGCTGTTGCTGCAGAAAATCCATGTTGAAAACTACATCCGGTATAGCGCTGTTACTTATTGAAGTCACAATACAACTCTAATCCGTGAACCACTCAAATCACTACAGATGGAAAATCAAACCAAGTTTTACATGAATGAGACTGGAAATGCTGCCGCCATCTCCACAGCTTCCTATGTAGCCCTCTCCCCAGTTGACTTTGAAGAAGCCATCGATAGCATGTTTATGCATTCTGCTCCAGCCTGATTGACCAGGCAAGAACCAGACGAGCCTGGCCTATGGCCGGGCTCCGGAGATAGAAAAAAAAATCGGCACTTATCATAGGTAAAGTATCCAGGCCCAGACTCGTAGAGTTCCGTAATTATCAAAAACTCTTAAGACACCACTATCTCGGTCCTTCAGTATTTTATGGAGGGACAGCCTAGACACAGGTGTCATCCCACAGCCATTCAAAACCCACTAATATTGACCCACTTCACAAAGGAAGCAGTAAAGTAACTGCGAAAAACTATAAACCAATATGGCCCTGACTTCACACATCAAAATCTTTGAACGGGTCTTAAGAAGCAAGATTGCCTATCACAAAAATGACACTCCAGGACAGCCTAGGTTTAGGGCAGGTAGTTCCTGCCTTTCACAAGTGCTAGATCAGTACGATGCGGTCCTGGGTGCTCAGAAAGACGAGCTAAATGCTGATGTAGTGTATTCTGATTTTTCAAAAGCGTTCGACATGTGCGACCATGGTGTGAGTGCGCACAAAATGCGTGCAAAAGGAATGACTGGTTAAGAGGACAGATGGATATTTAACATTTTAAGAAATAGAACTCAGTAGTAGTAAAGAGAGAGAAGCTGGAAGCTGCCACAGACAAAAGCTCTGCTCATGGCACAGTTCTTGCCCAGCTTCTGTTTCTCATTTTTATATCCGAAATTGACAAGGACATAGCTAACAGGATTGTAACATCCTTTGCTGATAGTCGCCGAATCTGAGTGTGGTGTCTATCGAAGACAGCGAATCTTCAGGCGGATATAAAATAAGTTTTCCAACGAGAAACAGACAATAGTAAGTTTAACGAGGACACGTTTCAATTGCTGTGCTATGGAAGAATAAAGGAAATATACTATAACACAGAAGAGGACTACCTCTCATAATTCAGTGGAGCACAAGTCCCGTGCACAAAACACGAGTAATGATGTCAGACGATTTCAGAGTAAAAGATCACAGCAGTGGTGCCATCGCTACTACAAGGGGAAAGTGATTGACTGAATAACAAGAACTTTCAAGATAAGAGATGCTTATCCAGTGATACTCTCTCTCACTTGCTCTTTCCAGGCTGGATTACTGTTGTATACTGACTGCCTCCTCCAAGGCAGGAGAGACTGCAGAGCTGGAAAATGTACAAGCATCTGAATTACTGGGAATGCTTGAAGTCTCTTCAACTGTGTTCCTTGGAATATAGACGAGAAAGATACAACAGTTTACACCTTGAAAATCCTGGATGGACTCTCTCCAAACTTGAAAGAAATCACTCCATATGATAAGAGAGTTTGCAGACAGTGCAAACTACCTCCACTTAAAAGCAGGGGCGCGACGAGTACACAAAGAACTCGATGAGTTTCAGATGTCTCTCCCCCCCCCATTTCCCCCCACTGTAAAGCCCTCCGTGCATAAGGGAAATTACAGACCTCTGGCTGTCTTCCAGAGAGAACTGGTCAAGTTTGTCAAATCATTGCCTGACCACCGAGACTGTGGTTCATACGTTGGACTGCATACAGCCACCAGTAACACCCGAGTTGATCAAGCCTTGATGCTCCAGGCCTGGTCTAGGACTAAGTTGTGGGGGCATTGACCCCCAGAAACGTCCTTCCGGTATCCTTCAGTACTTGATGGGTTTGGAGTTCCGAGAGTTAGGACCTAGGGCAGAGTGCAGGGGGCATGCAGTTAATGGCTTTTTTCAAGTAAAATGCGGGTTAATTATGTCAGAAATAATGGAGGTGTCGAATTGACTACCAGCAGATATCAGAAATGTTGCTGGAATAAGTGGAGAAGTCCTTAAGAGTAAACTGAATGACTACCGTTGACCAAGCTAAAACAATAAAAACCTGGCCCGGTTCGGGCTGCCAGGGTAGAAAAAATGTGGAAACTGGTTACAGGAATGTCACAACTGACCTTTTATTTTTTTTCCTTGGAAAGCCCGTGTGGCCCCTTGTTGCTGCTTCTCTTTTCAAACGTGTCGCAGTCTGCCAAGATACTTAAATATTTACACGTGGGAAAGTCTCTCCCTCTCCATATCAGTTTCACTTCCTAGGACACCTCATATATTGCATTCCTCTCAGTTCTTGTCGCAAGTGTTGTTGTAGACCTGGAGACACTCCACATATTTCATTCCTCTCATTACAACATGGTCTTAATGCAGTGGAAGACAAGCAGAATGCAAACGTAGTTTACACTGACTTTGTAAAAGCCTTGGGCAAGTGTGACCCTTGTGTAATAATTCACAAAATGTATTCAAAATGAATAACTGTAAAAGTGGGCTGATGGATATTTAATTTTCTAACGAAATAGCGAATAGTGAAATTGGAGGCTGCCAGAGTTAAACCTTTTCCCTAAGGCACAGTACTGACATCGGTTCTCTCTGATATCCAAAATACACAGAGGCGTAAATTATAGGACCGTATCATCCTTTGCAGACTATGCTAGAATCTGTATGAGGGTGGCATACATTGAGGACACGGCACACCTCCAAGCTGCCATTAAATCATCTTCCAGTGGGCCATTGACACTATGATGTTCAGTGAGGACAATTTTCATTTACTCCATTATCGAAAGACTGAGGAAATAAAAGCAAGAATGGACTATAAACCAAACTCTAATGACAGTAGTCATTCGAGTGCTAGACCGACGTGGGAGTGATCATATCAGAGGATCTCGCCTTCAACGATCACAACAGTGTCACAACAAGAAAAATGATAGGCTGGATCAATAGAACCTTCAAAACAAGGGATGCCAAGGCAATGATGCTCTTCAAGTTGCTTGTTCTTTCTAAACTGGAATACTGCTGCATACTAACAGCTCCGTCCATGGTGGGAAAAATTGAAGACTTGGAGAATGTACAGAGAACCGCACAGATTCAGCGAAACACGTAAATTACTGGCAATGTTCTGAATTCCCTCTATCTGTACTCCTTGGAACGTGCTAGGTGAGAGATACATGGTAATCTACTAGAAGATTCTAAATGGATTGGTCCCAGTCTGCATAAAAGTAAGAGGCTTGGCAGACGATACAAAATGTCCCCCAATGAAAAGGGACCAAGAATTTTCAACGTCCTTCTTACACACGTGAGATTACCAACAGACCCCTGGCTGTCTTCAAGAAAGAACTGTAATAAGTTTCTCAAGTCAGTGCCTGATCATCCGGGCTGTTGCGCTTATGTTGGACTTCGTGCTGCTAGCACCACCAGTCTGGTTGATCAGAACATCCACCGGGAGGCCTGGTCTAGGACCGGAGCGCGAGGGCATTGACCCTCTCAACATTGCAAGTAGGTAATTATTGTTGTAGACCTGGTGACACTGCATACAATACATTACACAAATATTTCCCACATAGGAGAGGGAAGTTTACCACGACGTTTCGCTCCCACTTAGACCATTTACAGTTACATTGTTTATTGTTCCAGTGACACTATTGTGCCTTTTTGTTGCTCATACAGTACCTTCGTCTCAGGTGTTGCCACAAGTGTTGTTGCAGGCTTCGTGCGTGACTAATTACGCCTCCACCCTCCCTGGTGTTTAATGTATTTTGTTTACATCGTTGGTTTTACACGCTACTAACTGATCCTATCCTAGTAACTGTTATCCTAACTCGGCTCATTCACAGTGATAAGAACTGTTGTCTAAGTTAGCTACTACCCCCGGCTTCCCAGGATGCCACCTACAATAGTCTACTGACACACGTGTACCCATTTGCTGCCAAGTGGACAGAGACAACAGCTGTGAGGAAACATACCCATAGATTAAGTGTGTGTGTGTATATATGTAACCATTATAGCAGCAGTTAAGGCTATTTTAATTCCAGCATTAAGTATGAAAGTCAACACTGGGCTTGTAGAGAGCTCCACGCGCCTCAGTGGGTATGCTGCTGCTGCTGCTGCGAACTTTATGGTTGGTCTAACTTATGTCCTATAATGAGGTCTGCCCACCACCTGAACCCCCTGTCGGTGGCAGCCCACTCCCGTAGCTTATTCGGCTGGCTGGCTGGATAGCTGCCTCCCTCTACTGCCTGCCTGCCTGTATTGGCTGCCTGCCTGCCTGCCTGCCTGCCTCTGAAGTAAAATGTTATATCTGGCAAAATGCCAGTGTAAGGAAACTCCAGAAGTGTTAGAGAATGTGTGAGAGAGAGAGAGCAAGTGTGAGTGTGAGAGAGAGAGCAAGTGTGAGTGTGAGAGAGCAAGTGTGAGTGTGAGAGAAGGAAAAAGAGAATGTGAGGAGACAAGTGTGAGTGTGAGAGAGAGAGCAAGATGTGAAGGTGGAGAGAGAGAGCAAGTGTGAGTGTAGAAGAACAAGTGTGAGTGTGAGAGAGAGAAACAAGTGTGAGTGTGAGAGACAAGTGAGGAGAGACAATGTGAGTGTGAGAGAGAGAGAGCAAGTGTGAGTGTGAGAGAAGAGAGTGTGAGAGAGAGCAAGTGTGGAGTGTGAGTAGAGAGAGAGCAAGTGTGAGTGTGAGAGAGAGAAGCAAGTGTGAGTGTGAGAGAGAGCAATGTGAGTGTGAGAAAGCAAGTGAGTGGAAGAGAGCAAGTGTGAGTGTGAGAGAGCAAGTGAGTGAGAGAGCAATGTGAGTGTGAGAGAGAGCAAGTGTGAGTGTGAGAGAGAGCAAGTGTGAGTGTGAGAGAGAGAGCAAGTGTGAGTGTGTGAGAGAGAGAGCAAGTGTGAGTGTGAGAGAGAGAGCAAGTGTGAGTGTGAGAGAGAGAGCAAGTGTGAGTGTGAGAGAGAGAGCAAGTGTGAGTGTGAGAGAGAGAGCAAGTGTGAGAGAGAGAGAGAGAGAAAGTGTGTGAGAGAGAGAGAGAGGGGGCGGGGAGTGTGAGAGAGAGACGGGTGAGTGTGTGAGAGAGAGAGCAAGTGGAGGTGGAGAGAGAGGGTGAGTGTGTGGAGAGAGAGAAGGAGGTGGGAGAGAGAGACAAGGGAGGGTGAGAGAGAGAGCAAGTGGAGGTGGAGAGAGAGCAAGTGTGAGTGTGTGAGAGAGAGCAGTGGGAGTGTGGAGAGAGAGCAAGTGGAGTGTGAGAGAGAGAGCAAGTGTGGGGGGAGAGAGAGCATGGAGGTGGAGAGAGACAAGTGTGAGGTGGAGAGAGAGCAAGGGAGTGTGGAGAGAGAGCAAGGTGGGGTGAGAGAGAGAGCAAGGGAGGTGGGAGAGAGAGAGAGCAAGTGTGAGGTGAGGAGAGAGAGCAAGGGAGTGGAGAGAGAGCAAGTGTGAGTGTGGAGAGAGAGCAAGGGAGGTGGAGAGAGAGAGCAAGGGTGGGGAGAGAGAGAGCAAGTGGAGTGGAGAGAGAGAGAAAGGGGTGTGAGAGAGAGAGAGCAAGTGTGTGAGAGAGAGAGAGCAAGTGTGTGAGGAGAGAGAGAGCAAGTGTGTGAGAGAGAGAGAGCAAGTGTGAGTGTGAGAGAGTCAAGGGAGTGTGAGAGAGAGAGCAAGTGTGAGGTAGAGAGAGAGCAAGTGTGAGGTGAGAGAGAGAGAGCAAGTGGAGGTAGAGAGAGAGAGCAAGTGTGATGGAGAGAGAGCAGGGGAGTGTGGAGAGAGCAAGGTGAGTGTGGGGAAAGCAAGTGGAGTGTGAGAGAGAGAGAGAGCAAGTGTGAGTGTGAGAGAGAGAGAGCAAGTGTGAGTGTGAGAGAGAGAGAGAGCAAGTGTGAGTGTGAGAGAGAGAGAGCAAGTGTGAGTGTGAGAGAGAGAGAGCAAGTGTGAGTGTGAGAGAGAGAGAGAGCAAGTGTGTGAGAGAGAGAGAGAGCAAGTGTGAGTGTGAGAGAGAGGGGCAAGTGTGAGTGTGAGAGAGAGAGAAGCAAGGTAGTGTGAGGAGAGAGAGACAAGTGGGTGGAGGAGAGAGAGAGAGCAAGTGTGGAGTGTGAGAGAGAGAGAGCAAGTGTGTGAGAGAGAGAGAAGTGTGTGAGAGAGAGAGAGCAAGTGTGTGAGAGAGAGAGAGCAAGTGTGTGGTGAGAGAGAGAGAGAGCAAGTGTGGAGTGTGAGAGAGAAAAGGGAGAGAGAGCAAGTGAGTGTGAGAGAGAGACAAGTGTGAGTGTGTGAGAGAAGCAAGGTGAGTGTGTGAAGAAGAGAGCAAGTGTGAGTGGAGAGAAACAAGTGGAGTGTGTGAAGAGAAGCAAGTGAGTGTGTGAGAGAGAGAGCAAGTGTGAGTGTGGAAGAGAAGCAAGTGTGAGTGGAGAGAGAAGAGAAGGTGTAGGAAGAGAAACAAGGAGTGTGAGAGAGAGAGCAAGTGTGAGTGTGAGAGAGAGAGAAGAAGTGGAGTGTGAAGAGAAGCAAGTGTGAGGGAGAGAGCAAGTGTGAGTGTGAGAGAGACAAGTGTGATGTGAGAGAGAGAGAGCAATGAGTGTGGAAGAGAACAAGTGTGAGGTGAGAGAAAAGAGGTGAGGGGAGAGAGAGAGAGACAAGTGGAGTGTGAAGAGAAACAAGTGTGAGTGTGAGAAGAAAGGCAAGTGGAGTGAAAGGAAGAGAGAGACAAGTATGAGTGTGAAGAAAGAATGTAGTGAAAAGTGTGAGGTGAGAAGCAAGTGAGTGTGAGAGAAGGAAGTGTGAGGAGACAAGTGTAGGTGGAGAGAGAAAAAGTGTGAGTGGGGAGAGAGAAAAGAGCAAGGGAGTGTGAAGGAGAGCAAGGAGTGTGAGAGAAAGTGTGGGTGTGAGAGACAAGGTGAGGGAAAAAGAGAGAAAGTGTGAGAGAGAGACAAGTGTGAGGGAGAGAAAAACGGAATTGAAGTGGAAGAGAAAGAAGTGTGAGTGTAAGAAAGGAAAGGGTTAAAGGGGAGAGAAACAAGGTGATGTGTGAGAGAGAGACAAGTGTAAGTGTGGAAGAGAAGAAGCAAGTGTAGTGTGAGAGAGAACAAGTGTGAGTGTGTGAGAGAAAAAATGTAGTGTGAAAACAAGTGTGAATGTGTGAAGAGAACAGTGTGAGTGTGGAAAAGAGAGAGAAAAGTGTGAGGTGTGAGAGAAACAAGGGAAAGTGTGGGGAAGAAAACAAGGGGAGTGTGGGAAAAAGAAAGCAAGTGTAAAGTGTGGAAAGAAAAGGGTGTGAGGTGTGAAGAAGACAAGTGGAGTGTGTGAAGAAAGACAAGTGTGAGTGGGGGAGAAAAAAAGGGTGTAGGTGGAAGAAAAGCAAGGTGGTGAAAATGTAAAGGGGAGAGAAACAAGTGTGAGTGTAGAAAACAAGTGTGAGTGTGAGAAAAAAGAGAGCAAGGGGTGGAAGAGAAAAAAAGGGGGGAAAAAAAGAAGGGGGAGGAAAAAGGGAGGGGGGGGAAAAAAAAGGGGTGGTGTGAAAAAAGGGTTGAGGGGGGGGAGAAGGGGGGGAGGGAAGGGGGAGGGGGAGGAGGAAGAAGGGGGGTGGGGGGGGAAAAGAAGGGGAGGGGGAAGGGGGAAGGGAGGGGGAAGGAAAGGGGAAAGGTGGTGTGAGAAAAAAGGGGGGAAAAAGGTGGGGGGGGAAGAAGGGGAGGGAAAAGGCGTGGGGGAAAGGAGGGGGGAAAAAAAAAAGGGGGGTGGGGGGGAAAGGGGAAAAGGGTGGGGGGGGGAAGGGAGGGAAAGAGAAAAAATTAAAAATTTTGGGAAAAGGGAAAAAAACATAAATTGGGAAAAAAATTACATCCAGTCAGTTCCTGTGACATCTCTTTTCTCTCTACGTTGAAACAGGCAACACATACTATTTACCCGTAGTCTTTTAAATATATTCACTTCAATATGACCTCACAGAGCCTTTCATTAACTTATCACTCTTACTATTTTATTTATACTGCTATTTCAGGCAATAGCTCGCTAGTAATTTTGCACTATGTATAACACCCATATACCACACCATCTTCCTTACACTATGCACTGTGGATCGTTTGCAAGTGTTGTTTTACTCACCAATTTAAAATCACTAATGGAGACTCGCTATACATTGATACCTCTATCACTCACTCTGTGACGATGGTTCAGTCAATTGTAGGCATCTCTTTTCCTCTCTCTCTGAACTTTTCTATATTCAGTTTTCATCTGTATTTGGGTGTCTCACTCCACAGACACATAATAATTCAGAACCAAATCTTCTCACTGTATATGAGTAAACAACCACTCATGATATGACGATAACACCAAAGCTGGAGTGTCCAAGCTGGAGTGTCCAAGCTGGAGTGTCCAAGCTGGAGTGTCCAAGCTGGAGTGTCCAAGCTGGAGTGTCCAAGCTGGAGTGTCCAAGCTGGAGTGTCCAAGCTGGAGTGTCCAAGCTGGAGTGTCCAAGAGCTGGAGCATGCAGGCTGGTGTATACACCTGCACAGAAAACAATTAAATAAACGTATTAGCAAAATAGGAAAAGTTCAGATTTGGAACAAAGTGGATTTCTGTATAAAAAATTTTGAGCTGTGAAGATAACAGACAGACAGACAGACAGACAGACAGACAGACAGACAGACAGACAGACAGACAGACAGACAGACAGACAGACAGAGAGAGAGAGAGAGACACACACACACATACACACACATGGAACCCACACCTGGTTAAGCACGTCAAGAAATTAGACAAAGTGCAAAGGTTTGCAACAAGACTCAAGACTAGTCCCCGAGCTAAGGGGTATCTCCTACGAGGAGAGGTTAAGCGAAATCAACCTGACGACACTGGAGGACAGGAGGGAAAGGGGAACATTATAACACCATATAAAATACTAAGAAGAACTGACATGATGGATAAGGACAGAATGTTTGAGATGGGACACAGCAACAAGGGGTCACAACTGGAAGTTGAAAACTCAGATGAGTCACAGGGATGTTAGGAAGTATTTCTTCAGTCATAGACTTGTCAGGAAGTGGAACATTCTGGAGAATGAAGTAGTAGAGCCAGGATCCTTACATAGCTTTAAGAAGAGGTACGATAGAGCTCATGGAGCAGGGGGAGAGTGGACCTAGTGGTGACCAACGAAGAGGCGGGCCCTGGAGCTATGAATCGACCCCCTGCAACCACAAATAGGGGAATACACACACACACACACTCTCACTACACTGGGAAGGGATGCGTGGCATGAAAGTAAAGTGTAGGCAGTATTGAACGCGGGTCTGTGATGGCGTGGTGGGGACCTGGTTGGTGGTTGTGGTGGTGGTGGTGGTGGTGGTGGTGCCCACCATGCTGCCTTGTTGGGGGAAAGATGGTAGGAGAGGAGCGGGGGCTAAGAGGGCCAAGGGATGCTGGATTCACTCTCCTGATGACATATGGCAACTCTGTTTATATTTGTGTATGTGACGTCACAAAGTCTCTCATCTGTGGGTTTACATTCCTCGAATATCTCTTATGTTTGTTTACATGTGACGTCATTCAGCATCACTGGTTTGGTTTTCCTTAAAGTTGGAACATTCCACTGAGTTATTATTTAATAATTCAAATTCAAATTCAAATTCTTTATTTCTAGTAATATACAAAGTGGGGTGTACTTATAATTATACATTTTATGAAGTAGATATTACAAGATGGCCAATAATATGCCTAGGTATGCCTAGGCTTTTCAGGCAGTCTTATGATAGGTCTTACTCAATAGCGACACAATGATTATACTGATAGTAAGGTTAGGTAATTGTAGTGATTAAATAGGTTTACAAAATTGAGGTACTGAAATTTAAACATTTAAGAATTTAACAATTAGTTTAAGAATTTAACAATTAGTTTATATATTAATGGTAAAGGTGATGTATTGGCATAATACCGTTTCTATATTGGAGTGTCTTAGGCAAACTTATGACTAGCTTAAGAATTATGAAGCAATAGTTGTATTAGAATTTTGGTTAGTCCTGTGCAAATTAAGGGGAATCACAGATATCAATAAGTGTATTTTGCTGTGGATATGTGCAAGATAAAGTAGTTTTCATGTGGTTAGCTACCGGTTGGGTGCGTAAGTGAGATAAGATGTTTTTTAACGGTGCTTTTGAAAATGGAGGTTGTGTCTGCAGTTCTAGAGTTTTCAGGCAGGGAGTTCCAGATTTTAGGCCCTTTTATGCGCATTGAATTTTTGTATAGATTTAGTCGGACACGGGGAAAGTCAAAGAGATGTTTGTCTGGTATTATGTCTATGGGTCCTGTCACAACTGTCAAGAAAGTGTTTTAGCTCAGGGTTAAAGTTGGTATTAATGGTTCTATAAATGTAGATAGCAGAGTAGTAAGTATAGATGTTCTGAACAGTGAGTAGGTTTAGGTCTTTGAAGAGTGGTTGGAGGGGGGGTGTTGCCTAGCGTTGGATTGCATGATAATTCTTACTGCGGCTTTTTGTTGGGTTATTATTGGCTTTAGGTGGGTAATTGCTGTTGATCCCCATGCACAAATGGCATATGAGTGAGTAGTATAGTGTGAGTAGGGCTGATTGTGGTACATAATACCGTATCTTAGAGAGGATCCCCCAGTTTTGGACACTTTCTTTGTTATGTGTTGGATATGGGTGCTGAATTTCAGGCTGCTGTCAAGGTGAAGGCCCAGGAACTTGCCCTCATTATGTTTAGCAATAGGTGTAGTGTTGATCTTAATGTTTAATTGTGCATCACCTGCTCTGTTGCCAAACATAATATAAAAGGTCTTATCAGTGTTGAGTGTAAGTTTATTGGCTGTCATCCATGTTGATATTTTTATTAATTCGTCGTTAACAATGGTATTAAGCGTGGCAAGGTTTGTGTGGGAGATGACATAAGTTGTGTCGTCAGCAAAGAGTATTGGTTTCAGGTGTTGTGATACATTGGGAAGATCATTGATGTTCACATGTATTTAATAATACACATCACATTTGTAAATGTTTTTACTTCATTTCTTTCAGGAAACCTAAGTTCAATGTTCTATGTACTGAAGTGCTCAAAATGATTATTGTGAAATAGTGAAATGTTAGATAATTAGAAATCTTTGTTAAAAGAAAAAGGAAAGAACATGAATCGGAAAAAGTGTAGAGTGCCACCCGTGTGAGTGCCCCAAAACCTTAGTGTCAAAAACAACACAACGGAAAAGAAAGACTAGTGCAGCTTCCTCAAGGAACCTAACTCCTCCCACACCTCTCCTTACTCCTCTTCTTCCTCCTCCGCTTCCACTTCCTCCTCTTTCTTATTCCCTCCTCCTCCTTTACCGCCACATTATCTTTTCATTTTTTCCTCCTCCACTTCCTTTTTCTCCGTATCCTCAAGAGAAATCTACCTTATGTCCACCCCAGGGTATGCTGCCCCTCTTTTCCCTCACCAGGGTATAACTTTCTCTCTAATGTATACTATCTTACGTTCCCTTCACGTTTCCCCTCTCACACATCCTGAGGGAAATAAGGTTTAATATATATTCGGAACTGAGGCTCCTTTTTTTCTTTATACTCAAAGATAAACAAAACTTCACAACCACTCCAAGTGATTTTCGTTCCTCTTTCCATTCTCATCTTTCGCCTTTTATTCATTCTTGTATATTTTTTTCCTGTCCATTCATCATCCCATTTCCTTCTCTCTGTGTCCTCATCTTTCTGTCACTAAATCGCCAAAAGCACCTCACATCCTGGGACCACATATAGGCGAGTATCATCACCACACACCTCCTAACCTCCCCACAGCATCACTACACACCCAGATTTCTCCATCACATAACTACCCATCTTTCCCTCTAGCACCTCACAACAATACATTTCTTTGGTGCACCACATCACCACACACTCCCTTCCCTCCAGCACAAACACTCACTCCCAACTGAATATCACATCACCATCATTATTGAATCATACAAAAGTTTCATATTTTCGCTGCAATAGCATTCCTGCCATCTTCAATTCAATCATCTCAGCAGCATCCCTTTACAGGAAACCCCCAGTGCCCTGAACACCCCCCCCCACTCCACCTCATAAACTCTACTTCACCCATTCAACACCCCAATTTCCCTCACCCACTTCTCTACACTCATCCCCACCAATACCTCACCCTCACTCATTTCTCTACTTACATTCCTCCAACACCTCAATTTACCTTACCGAGTTCGTTATTCTCACCCCACCTACAACTCAACTTCCTCACCCACTTGTCTATCCTCACCCCTGTAACACCTTCCCCTCTTCTTCAATTACTCACGAACTTCCTCGATCTGCCTTCACCCCCAATACCTTTAATTACTCACTCACCTACTTCCTCCTTACCCAATCCCTCCCAGTCTCCCATTACAAAAATGCCACTTCCCTTCCGTCCAGTAGCACTTTAGGAGGGCAGTCTAACCACCCCTACCCTTCCTTTCTCCTCCCCTCTCCCCTACTCCCTTCGCCAGTAACGTCCACTACCTATTCCTCTGGAGCAGTAGTCAGCGATGAGAGCCTTGATTAAGCACAACCACAAGATGGAACACTTGAAGGTGAGTCACTAATCAAGTTTACACCACCAGCCCCAGTTACACCCTCCCTCAGGTAGGTGTCTCAGTCTTTCTTCAAGTTCGCTTTAAGTCCCTCTGGCTGTCCACATGTGAGAGATGGAATTGTAAGTTGATAATGCGTTTCGTGTCAGCAGCATCGTGTTGTAAAATACACGTGGTGAAACGGGTGTATTGTTGAAAGTCTGGCAAGTAGATGGGACTGCAACAACACACCCTGTAAACAGGAAAACTTTCTATAAATTCATGCTCATCGCGGGATATTAAGAAATTCACTTGGCGAAGGTTAACTTTAGCAAAATTTCTTTTTTTTTTGCCAGTACTGACTATATTTCATGTCTTCCAATAGCGTTATATAAATATCGCTATTTTATTAAAAAATCTTACTCATCTATATATTTATCTTTCTCTGTCTGCCTCTGTCTCTCTTTCTGTCTCTGTCTGCCTCTCTCTCTCTCTCTTTCCCCACTGGTGATGTTAGTAACTCACAATCTCGAAGAGAATAAAGGGGATTCAGGATAATATATTGAATTTTCTATTTGCGGATGTGTTAGTACTTTATTATTTTCCTTGACACAGTTGGAGCGAGAGTTGAATTACGCGTCTCAGAGGTGTTTGTCAAAACTTAGTTATTAAAAACTTTATCCAGATTCTCAGAGCCACGGAGTGTGCCTTGGATGCAATAAATTTTTCCTCTTTCTATTGCAAAATTGATGCGTTAGAACAATAAAACTGGTTGCTCTGAAATTAATGCGTCATATATGTGAATAATAATAAAATAGGTATCATCAAATATTCTTCTTATTTATGGAAGGGGAGAATTATTATTTAAGGTCTAATAATGATACAAAGTCAGATACCCCATGTGAGTTCTACGTTCAATTCACCACTGTAACCAATCATCTATTAACTGCTGCAATTAGTTTTCATGTCAAGACACCGCTGAATTTCAACAACTTCTAACGTAGTGGGTTGAGCAAGTGTTTATACAAAGAGATGTGTATATCTACCAGGCTGGAAAACTGCTGTGTACTAATGAACCCTTTCGAGGCAGGGGAGATAGCTGAACCGTAAAACGTACAGAGAACCTTCACTGCTAGTATAAAATCAGTCAAGTATCCGAACTATTGGGAGCGACTGAAGTCCCTAGGAAAGTAGGCGAGAAAGATACATCATAATCTTCATCTGGGAAATTCTTAAGGGACTGGTCCTAAACCAACACTTTGAAATCACTGCACTTGAAAGTAAGTGGCTTGGCAGCACGGGCGTGTGGGTACACTAAGAGAACTCAGTAAGTGTAACGGGACCAAAACTCCTCAACACTCTCCTTTCACACATAAAGGGGATTACCAACAAACCCATAGTTGTCTTCAAGAGAGAACTAGATAAGCTCAAGCCAGTTTCTGATCAGCCGGACTGTGGTGCATGCGTTGGACTGCGGTCGGCTGGCACCAACGACCTGGTCGACCAAGTCGGCAAACAGGCCTATTCTGAAACAGTGCCGCACAGCCTTAAACACACTCTGGTAGTTAATAGGCTTTAAGAATCATAACCCAGCCAGCAAAAATACGTACATGGAAAGTACTTGGGAGTCTAGTCCTTAATTTGCACACTACTACGTATGTATAACGACTTACTGGAAATAAATATATGGCAGGAAGTGTAAAATAAACCCAGTGAAGAGGGGGGGGGGGATATATGGGTACAATAAAAGAACAGTGTCAACTTCCGTGGTCCAAGACTCTTTGATAATAATAAAAAAACTGTCGGAACGAAATTGGAAGATTTCAAGAAGACGCTGCAAAGCTTCCCTCTCCAAGTACTGGATCAACCGGGTTGTGTTAGCCATGTTGACCTGCCGGCCGCTAGCACAAACAGCTTGGTCAACAGGGAAGCCTGAACCCAGGTAGAAGAGTCTTCGAAGTCAATCACGGGAAAAGGCAGAGGTAAATAATGAAGGTGAACTGATTTCAAGCTTGTCAACACAATCTCTGTCCACTAAATTTACAACTAGCGGAAGAAATTTCCAAACCTGATACTCGTGCGATGACGGTCAAATATTTACCATTGCTGGATATTCAACAATTCGACATTATAATGGCATAAATTTAAGAGTAAATAAAGGAAGGCTCTTCCCAGATAACGTATACCTTATCCTTAGGCGATTTTTATAAATATATCTTTATATCTTACGATCAGAAGGTTCTCATTGTTTCTTAGCAGCGATATTTAGAAACAAGGAAACTTAACCTAAAGCAGGGTTGCCAGGGTTCAGAAGCCCTCGAAACCAGCCACAGGTATGTCACGTGTACGTGACATGTGTGTCACAGGAAAGTCACTCTCCTTGCAAGATAACCCATGAACGCCATGCTAGCTCCACTGTGCATTAAGACAGCACCTTGAAGTTCCCCTCAAGTGAACGTCTTTGGTGCTGGTAAGATACTTTTGATGTAAGGAATTTGAGCTTACATCCTCTTCCTCGGATCGAACCTGATTGCCTTCCAATCTCCTTAGGAGTTGAATGACCACTACTACCTCTACTACTACTACTACCACCTCTACTACTAGTACTACTATGATTGCTACTGCTACTATTACTACTGCTACTATTAGTACTGCTACTACTACTACTAATAATAATAATATTAATTAATAATAATAATTCATTTTGATTTCGTCATTAAAGTCTCGAGGCACTTAAAAAATGAAATATTAGATTGAGTAATGTATATCACGCAGCGCAAAACCCGTGCGGGTCAATTCACCAGGAATCGTGATCTGGTCTGAGACCAGTCTGACCGTTGGTCAGCCGAGGAAATGAAGATAAGAGTGACAGGGAATCCATAAACTACGAGAACTAAATGAGACCTACAAGTTAGTGGCACTTGTGTCAGTGGTAAGTGACAGTAGTAAGTGATAGTGTCAGTGGTAAGTGACAGTAGTGTCAGTGGTAAGTGACAGTAGTGTCAGTGGTAAGTGACAGTAGTGTCAGTGATAAGTGGTAGTATTTTCAGTGGTAAGTGAAAGTAGTATCAGTGGTAAGTGGTAGTAGTGTCAGTGGTAAGTGACAGTAGTATCAGTAGTAAGTGGAAATACAGTGTCAATAGTTAGTGGTAGTACACTGTAAGTGGTAAGTAGCAGTACACTGTCAGTGGTAAGTGGAACAGTGTCGGTAGTAAGTGGCAGAACATTGTCAGTGGTAAGTGGCAGTACAGTGTCAGTGATAAGTGGTAGTACACTGTCAGTAGTAAGTGGTAGTACACTGTCAGTGATAAGTGGTAGTACACTGTCAGTGATAAGTGGTAGTACACTGTCAGTGATAAGTGGTAGTACACTGTCAGTGA
>WNWK01009940.1:0-22500 GCA_009830355.1 Cherax destructor | reverse complement strand
ATACACACACCTGACCTTGATACCTCAATATCTCCCCGTGGGTCCTTCGGGAAGGAGCTGAGGTTCTGAGTGTGCCACTTACCATAATATTCAACACATCCCTTGAAACTGGGCAGCTACCTGAGATATGGAAAAAGGCCAACGTAGTCCCCATCTTTAAAAAAAGAGACAGAAAGGAGGTACTAAACTATTGACCGGTGTCACGTGTATAGTGTGCAAAGTCTTGGAAAAAATTATCAGGAAAAGAATGGTGGAGCATCTGGAGCAGAACAGGATAATCAACGACAGACAGCACGGATTCAGGGAAGGCAAATCCTGTGTAACAAACCTCCTGGAGTTCTATGATAAAGTAACAGAGGTAAGGCATGAGAGAGAAGGGTGGGTTGACTGCATTTTCCTGGACTGCAGGAAGGCCTTTGACACAGTTCCTCATATGAGATTAGTAAAGAAGTTGGAAGACCAAGCGTGTATAACAGGAAGGGCACTGGAATGGATCAGGGAATATCTCACAGGGAGGCAACAACGGGTCATGGTGCGTGATGAGGTATCACAGTGGGCGCCTGTGACGAGCGGTGTACCGCAGGGGTCAGTCCTAGGACCAGTGCTATTCTTGGTATATGTGAATGACATGATGGACGGGATAGACTCAGAAGTGTCTCTGTTCGCAGATGATGTGAAATTAATGAGGAGAATCACATCGGATGAAGACCAAGCAGGACTTCAAAGAGACCTGGACAAGCTTGACATATGGTCTAGCAACTGGCTTCTCGAATTTAACTCCACCAAATGCAAAGTCATGAAGATCGGAGAAGGGCAAAGAAGACCGCTGACGAGTACAGGCTAGGTGGACAAGGCTCAAATCTCATCAAGGAGAAAGACCTTGGGGTGAGTATAACACCAAGCACATCTCCGGAAACCACATCAACCAGATAACCGCGGCAGCATATGGGCGATTGGCAAACATAAGATTAGCGTTCCGTTACCTTAACAAGGAATCGTTCAAGACACTGTACACCGTGTACGTCAGGCCCATACTAGAGTATGCAGCACCAGTCTGGAACCCACACCTGTCAAGCATGTCAAGAAATTAGAGAAAGTGCAAAGGTTTGCGACAAGGCTAGTTCCACAACTCAGGGTCTGTCCTATGAAGAAAGGTTGAGGGAAATAGGACTAACAACACTGGAGGACAAAAGGTTAGAAGAGACATGATAACGACATACAAAATACTGCGGGAATTGACAAGGTAGATAGTGACAGGATGTTCCAGAGAGGGAACACAGAAACAAGGACACAACTGGAAGCTGAAGACTCAGATGAGTCAAAAGGGTGTTAGGAAGCATTTCTTCAGCCATAGAGTAGTTAGGAAGTGAATAATCCAGCCAACGATATAGTAGAGGGGGAACCATACATAGTTTTAAGACAAGGTATGATAAAGCTCATTGGAGCAGGAGGCAGAGACCCAGTAGCGAAGAGGCGGGCTAGGAGCTGAGTCTCGACCCTGCAACCGAAATTAGGTGAGTGAGTACCACACACACACACACACACACACACACACCCCACACACACACACACACACACACACACACACACACAACTATATATATATATATATATATATATATATATATATATATATATAATGTATCAGAATAACATATGAGAGGCCAATATTAGAGCTTGCACCACTAGCGATGGACTCATGTTTCCTCAGACACGTAATAAAGCTCGATAAGATCCAAGATATTATCACTATGATTGTCTCTGAGATGCACGAAGAGAGGAATGACGCCAGACTAAAATAAATTTTGCTACACACTAGAAATATAAATAGAGGGGAGACATGGCCATAACATACAAATTACTCAGTGGTATCAACAATATAAATAAAAATAGAGCTAAAGAGGGGTAATACCAGGAAGAAGTCATATAAATGAAAGATTTACCCACGAAAGATCCCAAGTGGGAAAATATAATACTTAAGAAGAAAGCTGAAGCGGTCACACAGCACCTGGTGAATGGGAGGTAATCTCGTTTGACCTGAGTAAGGAGAAGGTGGCCTAAATTTCCTTGAATCAAGAACCCTTCACCAACATCAAGCCCAAGAGGAGAAGGAATTTCTTCTGCGTACTAGAAGCATACAACGTATGCAGTAAATGCTCATAACTAACTCATTATATTATTATACATGTTTATTTTACATGGGTGGATCCCTATTACAGGTAGGCATACTATATATTAATGTATGCGGGACTTTAGTTATATATAGCATGCGGTCCAGATTTCTTTCCATTACCCTCCACACACACTCTCTCTCTCTCTCTCTCTCTCTCTCTCTCTCTCTCTCTCTCTCTCTCTCCTCTACATATTATTTTTTGTTCCCTCTCTCTGTGATGAGTGAGATATCTTAATGAAAATTCCATTTCTTCTGTGTATAAAATAGGCTGTCTTGAGAGATGGTAATTCCCACGTAATAGAAAGTAAGCTATGCTGGAAATAAACCTTTGAAGCTCCCTTAGTTGCAGGCTAACAGATTTTAACACTATGGTCGTTGCTCTGGCCTGTGTGAGTGCCGGAATATGACAGGGAAACTATTTAAAATATAAAATAGGGTAGCAGCACAGAGGTGATATATCCAGTTTTTTTTTTTTAAATAAAACATAACTCTCATCAGGGAGTAGAGTGGATCCTAATGGCCGACAAGAGTGAAGAGGAACGCGAGACACTTTATAGAGCAAACTTGTGTTAAGACAAGGTTTCGCTCTGTCTAGAGCTTCAATAATTACAAAGTCATGATTTGATAAAATTTTACACAGAACGAAACGTCGTCTGAATGAGACCAAGTTCCGCTACCCACGTCTAGAGACCTTCACCACCCGCGTTTCGAGACCTTCACCACCCGCGTCTCGAGACCTTCACCACCTGCGTCTCGAGACCTTCACCACCCGCGTCTCGAGACCTTCACCACCCGTGTCTCGAGACCTTCACCACCTGCGTCTCGAGACCTTCACCACCTGCGTCTCGAGACCTTCACCACCCACGTCTAGAGACCTTCACCATACGCGTCTCGAGACCTTCACCACCTGCGTCTCGAGACCTCCATCCACGTCTCGAGACCTTCACCACCCACGTCTCGAGACCTTCATCACTCACGTCTAGAGACCTTCACCACCCACGTCTAGAGACCTTCACCACCCGCGTCTAGAGACCTTCACCACCCGCGTCTCGAGACCTTCACCACCCACGTCTCGAGACCTTCATCACTCACGTCTAGAGACCTTCACCACCCACGTCTAGAGACCTTCACCACCCACGTCTAGAGACCTTCACCACCCACGTCTAGAGACCTTCACCACCCACGTCTAGAGACCTTCACCACCCACGTCTAGAGACCTTCACCACCCACGTCTAGAGACCTTCACCACCCACGTCTAGAGACCTTCACCACCCACGTCTCGAGACTTTCACCACCCACGTCTCGAGACCTTCACCATCCACGTCTCGAGACCTTCACCATCCACGTCTCAAGACCTTCACCACCCACGTCTCGAGACCTTCACCACCCACGTCTCGAGACCTTCACCATCCACGTCTCGAGACCTTCACCATCCACGTCTAGAGACCTTCACCACCCACGTCTAGAGACCTTCACCACCCACGTCTAGAGACCTTCACCACCCACGTCTAGAGACCTTTACCACCCACGTCTAGAGACCTTCACCACCCACGTCTCGAGACCTTCACCACCCACGTCTCGAGACCTTCACCATCCACGTCTCGAGACCTTCACCATCCACGTCTCGAGACCTTCACCACCGAGCATTAAGTGACTCAGACACAATTTAACCGATTGCATCAACTTCCTCTACATCGTCTACTTCCCCTTCCATCAGTGAAGTCTCTGTAGTCGACTGATGAAGTCCTCAGAGCAGGCGAAACATGTCACAACATGAAGGTGGTAGAGAGAACGAGGGCAATGTAATGGGGAACGAGGTAGGGGAAGTAAGCTATAAACGGATAAGTGTAAATACGAGAACAATCGTGGGATTGTGAATGTATTACACCACGCGATAAATGGTTTACTATCGAAATCCAACACACAGACTAAACAATATCCATTCTGAAAACAATATATTTTTTTCTGCGTATCATAACGCAGAATTGAATACTTTGGAAATTTTGTGCATACCATGTTGATATTCAAGGTATGAATACTTGTATGAATACTAGTGTGAGTAATTGAATAAATACATGTCTGGATGCACGTATGACTTCCTGCATGACTAAATGTATGAATACATATATGGATGCATTTATAAATGCTTGTTTGAATATATGTTTGAAAACCTGTACGAATTTCTGTATAAATACATACATGAATATCGGTATGTATCAACACAGGCAACACTCCCACAAACATACACGCAATACAAAGTACACACACACATAGAGGAACTGAACCTATACCCCTTTTCCTTGGATCGAAACCGATTTCCATCTATTTCTCAAGCGCTATATGACTTCTACAGGTTTAGCGCTCTCTTCTGATGTTAACAATAATGAAAAAACGAAAAAAATATTCTAAATGGCTCAAGGCTCCTCGTGTGCTGAGTGTCCAGTGAACAAAGTCTTGGGGTAAAATACTGCTGGGTCTATCTGAAGGAATTATAAAGGAACAGAAAGTGAAAACTGAAAGCAACAGTTATAATAATTGTATGTTGAGCAGAAAATAAGATCACAAGTTTGGAGAGAGAGAGAGAGAGAGAGAGAGAGAGAGAGAGAGAGAGAGAGAGAGAGAGAGATGAATATATCCCATATCTCCCCACAGTGCTCGATGTAACTAAACCTTTGAAAATACGTATCATGAAAGGATCGATGCCCCGAAACACACAACAGACAGAATTCAAAACAATATATATATAGTATATATATATATAATTGAAATGACCTTCATAAATTCTACATGTGCTGTGATCAGGGAAAAATATTAAAATTAGTTTGGAAAAGAAAATGTATAAGAGGAAGATCAAGAAGAAAACTTTATTAAACCGTGAGTGTAGACATGGTTATACACACAGAGATGCTTGTCTTGTGTAAATATGCTGAGGGTTTACATTAATTCCTGTGTTACTGATAAAAGTATTTTTGTCTGATGATGAATATATGCAGCCTTAATGACCCTCGTGTACAGATTACATGCAACCTTAATGACCCAGAATTTGTAGAGTTACTTTGACTACTGAATTGCCTGAGTCGAGTCTTATTTAGAATGTTATGATTTTAACTGGGCTGTGTAGTTGCGAATTTGTCAATTTTACGAATATAAATTGAATACCTTTTTGTGCGATAACTTGAAAAAGCCTCTTCTGATCAGTATCAAACATTTAACACTATGTACCCTATTTAGGTGAAGGTTCAAATTCTTATTGGGCTCTGTAAATGCCACTTTGCCAACTTAACTTTAAAAAATTTGTTACATTTTTCCATTTGATAGCATGAGAATGCTTCTTCTGAATGGCATCATCCTTATAATCCTGAGGCATCAAACTCAAAGGAAGATTTATTATGACTTTGGGCTGTGTAAGCGCAAATTTGCTAATTTTATTACATAAACTGGGGATCACTGGTTTCCGTGCCATAACTGGAGATTGCCTTTTCTCATTAACCTTTCACTGCCAGTGTCTTATGCCCAAAGGAAGGTTTGTGTTATTAGGCTTCATAAATCTTACTATAATTATTTAAGTAAACACTGGTGTATCATAGCGAAAGAAATTTTCCTCTTGGTTTTGGGCTGTATAGGTTCCATTTTGTTAAGTGTAGTAAACAAACTGTAATATTTGTTTCCATGCAATAAGTTAGGTATATGTTTATATAACAGCTTTAAACTGTCAGTGTTTGTGTGTTTTAGATGAATTTTCAGGCATTTAGCTTTGTAGGTGCCAATCTGCCAATTTTTTAGTAAAAACTAAGGTAATATCAAGCATACACTTCAGTAGTACTTAGAAATTACAATTTTGAGCCCAAGGATTAGACTGAACATCACATCTCTTTAAGTCTTCAGCATATTACTTTTAAAACAACTCTTTTTAGCAGGTTAGGAAATAATTTTGATCTTGCCACAACAAATTCACAAACACAACCCTAATTCAAACATTCAACTCTAACTTTTATAAGCTTTTGCTCTACCATATTCCCTGGTATAGCAGACAGACTGACGGGATTTATATGAATACCAGTCTAAAGGCGTCTGTGATACAACCGCGACACTGACTTAACCTACCCTGATATAAGTTATCCCCAGTCATGAAACTCTACGGACGTTACAAACCTGGTTTCGTCTTATTTTTTTAATTTTTTTTTCACAGGGTGTCGATCTACAGCTCCTGGGCATTGTGAGGGTGTTAAGATACAAACACTAGGCTTCTTGAGTGTATTTAGTTGAAGCTCTAGAGCTTCGTGAGGATGTTAATATACAACAATTGAAACTTTCGAAATGGGATCAGCTTTGTCGTCCTCCTTTGTACGTTTTCCAGAGGATTTGTATCCATTCTGTGATGCGGTGACCGGGGCTGTGCAGCGTAGTCTAGGTGGTGCCTAGCCAAGGATGTGTGGAGTTGAAGAGCAACCTGAGGACTCCTCTTGTTTGTGCTTCTTGATATGAAGCCAAGGATTCCTGGAGAGGGTTAACTCCAGGTAGTCAGGTCTAAGCCGGGGAGTGATGGACCTGCCTCGCATGGGTCAGTGGGCCTGCTGCAGTGTTCCTTTTTTTCTTATGTTCTTATCTCTCGCAAGTCTCTCGGAGAGTCGAGATGCAGTTTCCTCTACCTTCTTAAAGGGTTTGATCCACAGCTACTAGGCGATTCGCATGTACTGAAGAAGAGGTTGGGATAATGGAACTCCGGAATACCTTTCTAGGATCAAACAGCGACCAAAATCCATCTGGCGTTAGGAAAAAACGTCATTCTAATCAGTAATATTAATTCCCAGTAACTGTCGTGCTTTTAGAGAGTCGATCAGACAAGCTGAACTACACTAAAAATATTTTGTTATCGAGTCTTTTCAATTATGCTTTGATAGAAAAATACTTTTGAATTACCATGTGTTTTTTTTTTTTAATTTCCACCAAACGTAGCATGACAGCCTAACCTAACCTTTATAAAATTAACGTAAATTTTTAGCATAATTCTTTTAAGCCTATCGTGTATATATATATATATACATATATATATATATATATATATATATATAAACACTGATCTCTGGCCGACGGAGACTCGAATATTTATATATATAAATAGGTAGTAGGTTGGTAGACAGCAACCACCCAGGGAGGTACTACCGTCCTGCCAAGTGAGTGTAAAACGAAAGCCTGTATTTGTTTTACATGATGGTAGGATTGCTGGTGTCTTTTTTCTGTCTCATAAACATGCAAGATTTCAGGTACGTCTTGCTACTTCTACTTACACTTAGGTCACGCTACGCAAACATGTACACGTTTATGTATACACACTCATCTGAGTTTTCTTTGATTTTATCTTAATAGTTCTTGTTCTTATTGCTTTTCCTTTCATATCCATGGGGAAGTGGAATAAGAATCTTTCCTCCGTAAGCCATGCGTGTTGTAAAAGTCAACTAAAATGCCGGGAACAATGGGCTAGTAACCCCTTTTCCTGTATAGCTTACTAAAAAGAAAAAAAGGAGAAAACCGTCAAAGTGGGATGTTTGAATGTGCGTGGATGTTGTGCGAATAATAAGAAAGAGATGATTGTAGATGTTATGAATGAAAATAAGCTGGGTGTCCTGGCTTTAAGTAAGACAAAGCTGAAGGAGGTAGGAGAGTTTCAGTGGGGAGAAATAAATGGGATTATGTCAGGGGTTTCAAATAGAGTTAGAGCTAAAGAAGGAGTGGCAATAATGTTGAATAATCAGTTATGGCAGGTAAAGAGGGAATATAAATGTATAAATTCAAGGATTATGTGGAGTAAAATAAAGGTTGGATGTGAAAAGTGGGTTATAGTAAGTGTTTATGCACCTGGAGAAGAGAGAATTGTAGAGGATAGAGAGAGATTTTGGGAAATGTTGAGTGAGTGTGTGGAGAGTTTTGAACCAAGTGAGAGAGTAATTGTGGTTGGGGATTTTAATGCTAAAGTGGGTAAAAATGTTGTGGAGGGAGTAGTAGGTAAATTTGGGGTGCCAGGGGTAAATGTAAATGGGGAACCATTAATTGAGCTATGTGTAGAAAGATGTTTGGTAATAAGTAATACATATTTTATGAAAAAGAGGATAAATAAATATACAAGGTATGATATAGCACGTAAGGAAAGTAGTTTGTTGGATTATGTATTGGTGGATAAAAGGTTGATGGGTAGGCTTCAGGATGTACATGTTTATAGAGGGGAAACGGATATATCGGATCATTATTTGGTTGTAGCTACAGTTAGAGTAAAAGGTTGATAGGACAAAAAGAAAATGGCAACAGCAAGTAAGAGAGAGGTAAAAGTGTATAAACTAAGGGAGGAGGAAGTTAGGGTGAGATATAAGCAACTATTGGCAGAAAGGTGGGCTAGTGCAAGTAGGAGTAGTGGGGGGGTTGAAGAGAGTTGGGATAGTTTTAAAAATGCAGTATTAGAATGTGGGGCAGAAGTTTGTGGCTATAGGAGGGTGGGTGCATGCGGAAAGAGGAGTGAGTGGTGGAATGAAGAAGTAAAGGGTGTGATAAAAGAGAAAAAGGTAGCTTATGAGAGGTTTTTACAAAACAGAAGTGTTAATAGAAGAGCAGAGTATATGGAAAGTAAAAGAAAGGTGAAGAGAGTGGTGAGAGAGTGCAAAAGAAGAGCGGATGAAAGAATGGAAAAGGCTCTGTCAAGAAATTTTGCTGAAAACAAGAAAAAAATTTGGAGTGAGATAAACAAGGTAAGAAAGCCTAGGGAACGAATGGATTTGTCAGTTAAAAACAGAGTAGGGGAGTTAGTAGATGGGGAGCTGGAGGTATTGGGTAGATGGCGGGAATATTTTGAGGAACTTTTAAATGTCGATGAAAAAGGGAGGCGGTAATTTCATGTACTGGCCAGGGAGGTATAACATCGTTTAGGAGTGAAGAAGAGCAGGATGTGAGTGTGGGGGAGGTGCGTGAGGCATTACATAGAATTAAAGGTGGTAAAGCAGTTGGAACTGACGGGATCATTACAGAAAAGTTAAAAGCAGGGGGGGATATAGTGCTGGAGTGGTTGGTATTTTTGTTTAATAAATGTATGAAAGAGGGGAAGGTACCTAGGGATTGGCAGAGAGCATGTATAGTTCCTTTATATAAAGGGAAGGGGATAAAAGAGAGTGTAAAATTATAGGGAATAAGTTTACTGAGTATACCAGGTAAAGTGTATGGCAGGGTTATTATTGAAAGAATTAGAGGTAAGACAGAGAGTAGGATTGCAGATGAGCAAGGAGACTTTAGAGTGGGTAGGGGATGTGTAGATCAAGTGTTTACAGTGAAGCATATATGTGAACAGTATTTAGATAAAGGTAGAGAAGTTTTCATTGCGTTTATGGATTTAGAAAAGGCATATGATAGAGTGGATAGGGGAGCAATGTGGCAAATGTTGCAAGTGTATGGAATAGGTAGTAAGTTACTGAAGGCTGTAAAGAGTTTTTATGAGGATAGTGAGGCTCAGGTTAGGGTGTGTAGGAGAGAGGAAGATTACTTCCCGGTAAAAGTAGGTCTTAGACAGGGATGTGTAATGTCACCATGGTTGTTTAATATATTTATAGATGGGGTTGTAAAAGAAGTAAATGCTAGGGTGTTGGGGAGAGGGGTGGGTTTAAATTATGGGGAATTAAATGCAAAATGGGAGTTGACACAGTTACTTTTTGCTGATGATAATGTGCTTATGGGAGATTCTAAAGAAAAGTTGCAAAGGTTAGTGGACAAGTTTGGGAGAGTGTGTAAAGGTAGAAAGTTGAAAGTGAACATAGATAAGAGTAAGGTGATGAGGGTATCAAACGATTTAAATAAAGAAAAATTGGATATCACATTGGAGAGAGGGATTATGGAAGAAGTAAATGTTTTCAGATATTTGGGAGTTGACGTGTCAGTGGATGGGTTTATGAAGGATGAGGTTAACCATAGAATTGATGAAGGAAAAAAGGTGAGTGGTGCATTGAGGTATCTGTGGAGACAAAAAACGTTATCCATGGAGGCAAAGAAGGGAATGTACGAAAGTATAGTTGTACCAACACTCTTATATGGGTGTGAAGCATGGGTTGCAAATGCTGCAGCGAGGAGGAGGCTGGAGGCAGTGGAGATGTCCTGTCTATGGGCAATGTGTGGTATAAATATTATGCAGGAAATTCGGAATGTGGAAATTAGGAGAAGGTGTGGAGTTACTAAAAGTATTTGTCAGAGGGCTGAAGAGGGGTTGTTGAGGTTGTTTGGTCATTTAGAGAGAATGGATCAAAGTAGAATGACTTGGAGAGCATATAAATCTGTAGGGTAAGGAAGGCGGGGTAGGGGTCGTCCTAGAAAAGGTTGGAAGGAGGGGGTAAAGGAAGTTTTGTGGGCGAGGGGCTTGGACTTCCAGCAAGCATGTGTGAGCGTGTTAGATAGGAGTGAATGGAGACGAATGGTTTTTGGGACATGACGATCTGTTGGAGTGTGAGCAGGGTAACATTTTGTGAAGGGGTTCAGGGAAACCAGTTAATTGATTTAGTTGGACTTGAGTCCTGGAAATGGGAAGTACAATGCCTGCACTTTAAAGGAGGGGTCTGGGATAGTGACAGCTGGGAGGGACTTATTCTCAGCTGTCTTATCTGAGCTCCTCTGCAAAGACAGTGATTATGTATGAGTGTGGTGAAAGTGTTGAATGATGATGAAAGTATTTTCTTTTTGGGGATTTTCTTTCTTTTTGGGTCACCCTGCCTCGGTGGGAGACGGCCGACTTGTTGAAAATATATATATATATATATATATATATATATATATATATATATATATATATATATATATATATATATATATATATATATATATATATATATATATGCAGTGGGGTATGCTATAACGAGTCTAATTTATTCTAGAACCTCGTTTGTTATAGCGTTCGTACGTTACAGTGGTAATCCGTTCCAGGCCCCCAAATACAACCACTTTACAATGAAAAATATAATATAAAAATGTAAAAAAATTGCATAAATGTGCATTTAAACTTCTGAAATAAAGAATATCATAAATTAGTACAAAAAATAATAAAAGTACAGTACAGTGAAGAGGAGGAGAGAATTACTGAGAAGAGGTGGAAGGAGTGGAGTCATCCTTCCTAGTCCTCTCTGCAGACTGTTCTACAGGCAGTTCCTCTGTAGGATCCTTCGGAACTTTTTTAAAGAATGAATCCAGGGTTGCCTGTTTCAACCTGGATTTCTAGACCTTCCAAAAGTGAGCCATCAAAGTGTCATTAAAATTACTAAGGCCTGTTTCCACAGCACCAACATCAGGAAGATAATCCGTCACCAGAACACATCCTTGAGATCTTTGGCTGCAATGATGTGGCTTTCCTTCCTATCAATATTTTAAATTTTATAGGATAAACCGCTCGCTATGTAAATATAAACCGTTCTTTATAGCATACCCAACTGTGTATATCTATCTATCTGCAGTTCCACTGCAGGTGGGACTACATGTACAGTTGTAGGTATAGCTGCACGTGCAGGCACAGTTGCATGTAAAATTATAATTATACCATGTGTTTCAGACAGTGCTTGAGATTTTAGCTTGTAAATCAACTTTTGTTTTGCTTCAAAAGCAGCGTGGAAATTTACTATTGCCACAACTCAGCGAAAATCAGTCTGATCATCACGAAATTAATAAACTTTGTTGATGTTATATAGTTAGGTGAATGAGGTTTAAAGCTTGTCGAGTACACTAGGGTTATTAAAACTGCACGTAAACTTTTCACCACTAGAGAGGAATACTTTAATCCTTAAAATAGGGATTTTATATATATATATATATATATATATATATATATATATATATATATATATATATATATATATATATATATATATATATATATATATATATATATATATGGTATAATTTTACTTTTACATGCAGTTGCATCTGCATCTGCAGGTGTACCTGCAGTTGCACCTGTAGCTGTACCTGCAGCTGTATCTGCAGCTGTATCTGCAGCTGTACATTTAGTTACACCTGTAGTTTAACCTACAGCTTCACCTGCAGCTGATGATGCAAGTTTCCCCTCATAATTAACATTCTTTTCAACAGAATCTGAGCTCATATTTTATCAAGCAATCATCTGTCACTTTACAAATTTAATCTCCAGGTTAAACACGTAATTACCTTCTGAAACTGCGTTTGATGATTATCCTGAACCAATCAGCTCTAATTCCAAAACAAATTACTAATATTTTGATGGACAAATTATTTGTTCCGCATGTATAGTAATACGTTTGTACTCATTTCAACTTACTGGTTAAGATGAAGAATTAAACACAAGAAAAACATCTCATGTTTATTTGAGGACGTTTTGCCAACTTTTGGTTTCACCACGCACTTGTTGGCGATATAAGTCTTCAAATAGTGTTGTAGTTTAATATCTTTATTAAGCACCCCATGCACATCCTGTGGGCGGTAGTTAAAATATTACGAAGGTACATAATGGGACCAGGGACTCGACCCCAAAGCTTTGAACAAGTTACAATACTGGGTAATGAACTATTTACGTGTTCATATCTGGTCACAATTGTAATGAGTTATTTGTGCAGACATGAATTAGGTCAAACAAACACACAACACACACACACACACACACACACACACACACACACACACAAAATGGCAATGCTTTATTTACAGTGAGCAAGGTCATGGTATTTTTCAAGAATTGTTTGTAATATACCACTGTGGATAAAATACTTTGACATTTCTGAGTGAGTTGTCTCTGAATTCATTAATTTTGTCGTATTCTAGTACATAATGACGCAAGGTGTGACAATAGTCCATCTGGCAAAGTTTACATTTCGTTTGGTCTACATCTGGTGGTGGTGATTTAACCTGCCAAAGATACTGGTAACCTAACCGAAGCCGGGCGGTAGTGACAACCAGGTATCTCCTTATGCTGTTGGATGCATCATAGACATGTGGCTCCTCTAAGTAAAAAAAAACATTTGTTACTCTTGTTCTGAATTCTTCAACTTGTTGGTATTATATACCATCATTATAATATTACTGGCTTAGAGTTGCTACCCTTCATAAACGCACATCAAAGCGCTTTCAAAGATATATTACCACCCCAGAGAATACGACCCACCAAATACTTCTTTACTTCCAGGTGAACAAAAGCTGAAGTTGTGTATCTGTCTACCAGTGGGTTTTATACGCATCTTTATATGTCTATCAGTGTTTAAGTTTTTCTCACTCTTTGAGAGCACAGGATATATACACCGGTTTGAGTAGATTTCATTGTATACAAACAGAGGTGTATGTCACTCGGCTTGTATAAGACTGAAAGGTGTTTGTGTGTGAGTGTAAGCCTGCTTAGAGTTATGGTCTAATGTCTTTCCCAATATTTTTACAAAACGGCCCCTGAGTAGATACTCTCGAAACTCTTCAAAGGTTCAAAGGTTCAAAGGTTGCAGCTAGAAGGGTCTTTCCTGTCCCTTTTATCAAGTAATGGCACAAGGTGAAAATGTTTTTCAAAAATTTATCTTAAAATATATATTTTTTTCTTACTGCAGTAATCTTCCATAATTTTTTTTCTATTCCATACTTTGGAACACCACCAGTGGCGGACATACATTTTTGTGGCCCCTTCACAACCAGCAACGCTAGCATACATGATATACTTTAATAACATTTTTAATTTTTATTTTAACTATTATTTTGCATTTAATTTCACTATTACTATTATTATTATTATTATTTTTTAAAAAACCTCATACAGTAGACCCAAAAAATTTAAGCAATGTGGACTAAAGTCTTTTCTGGGGCGCCGCCGGGATTAGGGGCCCTGAAGGTTAAGCTTCATTAGTTTCATATTACATTCGACCCTGGACACTGTCATATATAATTCTATATCCTTCACAATAAACATGCTGCCTGTCGTCCGTTCATATCCGCGGCAAGTGTTGTGTGAAGTAGACTAGTTGTCAAAGACACTTGGCTTTTTTTTTTTTTTTTTTTTGTGTGTGTGTGTGTATGAATATGCTTATATGTGGTTGCAGGTGTGTGTGTGTGTGTGCGCGCGCACGCTTGCGTCGATAGACACTTGTGTGGGAGTGATTGTGTGTGCAGTGCATGTATGTGATACCAAATGTGTGTGAGTGTGTGATGTGAATGTAGGCACATGTGCTGCGGATAATCACAACAGCTATTGGATTTAGATTTAGATTTTGCCACTGAAGTAACTAATTTATTGTGCACCCTATATCCATTCTGTGGACGGTAACGCAAGAGCATATGGACAAACAAACGGCCTAGGAACTAGGCCTCAAAACGGTTAACAGGAGTACATCTGGATTTATATCTACTGTTCACTTATCTGTAAGAAGCAAATTTAGGAAATTTGCTTAATATATCTGGTATCTTATTTTCATTAATAAGATACCTTGACGTGTCACATAGGTCATTATACTATCTCTATATTCCTCAATAAGTGGACAGTTAAGCACATAGTGTTTAAGATGGTGTATTTGGTTTGATCATCATTTTTGTGTCTTCCAATCAGCCAGAAGTACTTGTAACGAAGCCTAAGCCTGGCCACTACCCTGGAGAGTCTGACAGATATGTAAACAAACATATATTTTCGTCCTTCACTTTGAAAATATTAACTTTTCAAAGCTTAAGGCTATCCTGCTGACTACGATCTTTCTCTGTATATATCCACTAGTTTCTGCGTCGTGCATCGCTTGTGAGGTCAGAAAATACATGAGATTGAAATAGCTTGAAAACATGCTTGAGGCCCATTGATATGCCTGAGCTGCGAGAGAAACTTGTGCCGAATAGGTAAAACTGGTCAATTAGCAAGAACTCATTTAAAATTAAGTCTTTTCTAAAAATTTCTCTTATACGTTTAAAGATATATTCTTTTCATTTATGTTAATGTAAAAAATAATGTTGTACCAAAAGAACCTTAGAAAACTTACCTAACCTTATTATAACAAGCGCAATTTAATTTAGATTAATCCAATTAAATATATTTTAGATAAGTTTACAATAATTTAATAATAAACAAACACAATGAAATATAATTTTTCGCTAGGTTCAAAATGGTTTTTGCTGCGAAATTATTGCATATACAAATTTTCGCTTGCCTTATCGTCAAGAAGAGCGTTGCAAGTTTTACCTATTCGACACGACATATATATATATATATATATATATATATATATATATATATATATATATATATATATATATATATATATATATATTAAAGGGAGTTTGCTCCAGCGCTGTACTTTGACACTGTAAAGATTTATTTTTGCGCATTAATTACATCGTCATGGAAGATAATGTGGGAGTGAAATCACGTATGTGGGTTGCCCGAGACACTGTGATTGCCAACCACCAGGAGCATTACATGCTCCAAACATTGAATTTTCCCATGTAATGGTTCAATTTTTTTTAATAACTGAAGTTAATTGCTCGTTGTTGGCAATGTTTGCATTGGTGATTACTGGATAATCTCTTCAATTTGATGCTTCTGAATTATCGCTCTTCTCTTCCTCCTCTTTCTATCCCTTCTCCCCCTTTTTCCTCTTCCTCCTCCCTTACACCAGTCTTTCCTTCTTAATTCGCTTTTCCATTTACTCCTTCGCCAGTGGTTTTTTCCCCTTCCTCCTCTCCCACTGTCATTCATTTTTCTTCTTATTCCATATCCTCTTTGCCTCCTATTGTTTGTCTATTTTTTTCTCCTATTACATGTCCTCTTTTTTCTCCTATTACATGTCCTCTTTTTCTCCTATTACATCCCATGTCCTTTAGCTTTCCTATTCACATTTTTTCTCCTTTTATCCTACTCTTTCCTTCATTTTTCTACATCCTCATTCTATATCTTCAGTTTTCTTTTATAATATGTACTTTATTGTTTATCAATACCTTCCTCATCTTTCATTTCATCTATTCCTTATTTTGCTTCTACTGCTACTCGTCTTTCTCCTTATTTATTTCCCCGTAGCAGATTATTGAACCTCTTACCGATATACTAAATATTAAAGGGACATAAAGAAATTAATATTAATGCTGCATAAGTAGAGTGTAAAATGACCTAAATGAAGAAGTGGTGGAAGCAGATTCTATACACAGCTTTAAGAACAGGTGTGTTGTGGACCAGGAGGCTGGAAGCGTGTGAACCCCAGGTCCACCTGTCACTACTAGGTAAGAAACAGCCACAAAAATATTGAGTACAAGAGCGTTTCTTCAGTGGAAATAAATGGTATAAAATACCGACACAATGGAAAAATAAACACATAAGCAGTATAATGTGATCCTTTATTGACAACGTTTCGCCCACGCAGTGGGCTTTATCAAGTCACAAACAGATCTACCTGGAAAATGAGCAACATGGAGATATATATAGGGTACAGTCAGGTGGAGAATGCTGGGTCAGGTGGAGAAAGCTGCATGTGACAGTCTTAAAAGTAGTGTGATAGTTAAAAACATTGTGTGACTTAAAGGACCTGCAGTGTACCATTCTTGAGTTCTAGGTGGGATAGCGTTGAAGAAGTTTCTTGGCAATAGGTTCAGCTATGTTGTAGAAGTTGTTGTTCTGGTTGAAGTTGTTGGACATACAGATGAGTGATGATTCTAGGATTCTTCGGTATTGCGTGTTGTCTTCTCTGGCGATGAGTCTTGCGTTTCTGTAGTTGATTAAATGGTTGTGTAAATTTCGGTGTTGAACACAGGCATTTCTTGAGTCGTCAGATCTGCCTGCGTACTGGTGTTCTGAAATGCGTGTTTGTAGGTCTCTGGATGTTTCGCCAACGTATAATTTGCTGCAGCCATTACAAGGGATTGTGTATACCCCTGC
Source organism: Cherax destructor (assembly GCA_009830355.1). Lineage (NCBI taxonomy): Eukaryota > Metazoa > Arthropoda > Malacostraca > Decapoda > Parastacidae > Cherax > Cherax destructor. Next base: position 5,461 of record WNWK01009940.1, on the reverse strand, counting down.
CGTGGATTGAAGCTTTTCCTGTCTGTTACTGGTAATGTCCTTGATGGTGGTGGATGTGGAGGTGGATACTCGGAATGAGGTCTTAGAAAAAATGTTGGAAACTTGTTTGGAAATGGAGTTGGTGGGAAGGACTCATCGCCAGAGAAGACAACACGCAATACCGAAGAATCCTAGAATCATCACTCATCTGTATATCCAACAACTTCAACCAGAACAACGGCTTCTACAACATAGCTGAACCTATTGCCAAGAAACTTCTTCAACGCTATCCCACCTAGAACTCAAGAATGGTACACTGCAGGTCCTTTAAGTCACACAATGTTTTTAACTATCACACTACTTTTAAGACTGTCACATGCAGCTTTCTCCACCTGACCCAGCATTCTCCACCTGACTGTACCCTATATATATCTCCATGTTGCTCATTTTCCAGGTAGATCTGTCTGTGACTCGATAAAGCCCACTGCGTGGGCGAAACGTTGTCAATAAAGGATCACATTATACTGCTTATGTGTTTATTTTTCCAGCGTTTCTTCAGTAAGAAAGACCAATAGGTATTAGGAAAAAGGACACAGATGCAACTATTGTGATATTTTATTGTAGCAACGTTTCGCTCTCCAAGAGCTTTGTCAAGCCTGGAAAACGAAACATTGTCACAATAATATGTCACATAAGTTGCATCTGTGATCTCTTACCCAACTCTTACCTACCATTATTACCAACATCCTTAGTAAAATTTTAGGAAAGTATAGAATGTGGAGAATTTTGTCAATATGCTGCGGCCTGAAATGAGAAGGAAAATAAAGCTGCACCAACTAAATCTCTTGAGACTCGAAGAACTTATACGTGAAATGCCATGATCACAACATAATAAATGCCCTTAGAGACTTGAATGTATAAGTGTTTAACAAGAACTTATTGTTTTGCACTGGAGAGACCAGAAAACTCTGAGATAGAACTATCGGCTCACAATAAAAAAGATCTGGGTTACAGTCCCAGGTGAGGCGAAATACTTGGGCAAGAGACTTTGGGAACTTATTGCCTCTGTTTTCCTATAAGAAAACTGGTACCTAAGAGTGAGTCATTTGTTGAGGGTCACATACTAGGAAAGACGACACAAGGATCCCAAGAAAAATAAGCAGCGCTGCTTGCCTTTCTTGGATGACGCTGGGTCAATAATCTTCAGAATATTCTCCCCGTCTTCTTCTCCTTCTTATTTTACCTCTTTGTTTAGTCTAACACCCAAATAAGTTAAAAAAAAATGAGAGAATATTTCCACAGCGTTAGGGTAGTAGAGAAGAGGGGTGGACAAGGGAAGGGCAACACGTGAGAAATGAAAGGACAATGCTTAATATGGGAGGGACCAAAACGTAGGGACTTACATGGAAACTAAGCCCTCAAGAACTCATATAGAGGGTAGGAATCTCTAATATGTGGGATATAGAAGATGACGGGAGTTGAAAAGTCTAGGAAGTGTCGATTGAAGGTTAAATAGAATGGCCAGGAGATGGAGTTGTTTATCTAAGTGTTAGAGCAAAGTTGAGCAGCTGTTGTTTCCTTAATTACATATTAATATAAATATATTTGTTTATTCTTTGTTACCATTTATTTTTTAAGGCATCCATTTTTAATTATCTCATCTTAATTTTGATGGAGATTGTATGCATTAATTAAATATTTAGTGGAAGGCACAAGTCATTATCATATTAGTCTTTTATGGCTGCTAAAGTTTAGTAGCACAGGAAATGTTTTATTATATAAAACCAAATAATAATGAACACTTAATTATATATATATGTATGTCGTGCCGATTAGGTAAAACTGGTCAATTAGCAAGAACTCATCTCAAATTAAGTCCTTTCTAAAATTTTCTCTTGTACGTTTAAAGATATATTTTTTTCATTTATGTTAATGTAAAAATTTATAATTTTGTACCAAGAGAAACTTTGAAAACCTACCTAACCTTATTATAACAAACGCAATTTAATTTAGCCTAACCCAACTATATATATTTTAGATACGTTAACATTAATTTAATAATAAACAAACACAATGAAATATATTTTTTTCGTTATGTTCAGAATGATTTTGGCGAAATTATTGCATAAACAAATTTTCACTTGTCTTATATGGCAAGGTGAGCGTTGCTATTTAAGCCAAAATCGCAAGTTTTACCTAATCGGCACGACATATATATATATATATATATATATATATATATATATATATATATATATATATATATATATATATATATATATATATATATATATATATATATATATATATATATGTGTGTATATATGTATATATATATATGTATGTATTGTGGGACCCATAGCCTCGGAGAAGTGGACAAAAAGGCTTTAAGGAAGAATATTTGGATTTCTTCCTGAAGCCGTTTAAATATTTCACTTCCCCTACCACCCCATCTTTTCATAATTTTTTACCAATATATATATATATATATTAATACAAAATTATAAATTTTTACATTAACATAAATGAAAAAAATATATCTTTAAACGTACAAGAGAAAATTTTAGAAAGGACTTAATTTGAGATGGAGTGAATGATGATGAAAGTTTTTCTTTTTCGGGCCACCCTGCCTTGGTGGGAATCGGCCGATGTGTTAATAAAAAAAAAATAATAAATATATATATATATATATATATATATATATATATATATATATTATATGTGTGTGTGATTGAAAATATATTTGCGGTAAATCCTACCAAGACCTCTCTGATGATGAGACAAAAAACTGTTACCACATAGTTGCTAACGTTAACATTAATTCAGTCAAATTACTGACCGGTGATGAGCTAATGTCAGACTCGACTTTAATTAGTAGAATCATCATAACACTAGTATCATAACACTTGTATCATAACACTAGTATCATAACACTTGTATCATAACACTAGTATCATAACACTTGTATCATAACACTAGTATCATAACACTTGTATCATAACACTAGTATCATAACACTTGTATCATAACACTAGTATCATAACACTTGTATCATAACACTAGTATCATAACACTTGTATCATAACACTAGTATCATAACACTTGTATCATAACACTAGTATCATAACACTTGTATCATAACACTAGTATCAAACATAGTATCATAACACTAGTATCATAACACTAGTATCATAACACTGTATCATAACACTAGTATCATAACACTAGTATCATAACACTAGTATCATAACACTAGTATCATAACACTAGTATCATAACACTAGTATCATAACACTAGTATCATAACACTAGTATCATAACACTAGTATCATAACACTAGTATCATAACACTAGTATCATAACACTAGTATCATAACACTAGTATCATAACCAGTGTATAGTACTTATGACCAACATTTCCCAGGATTAACAAGAACTCTGCTATCCACGGTAACCTCAAGTATTGTCTTTTTTCCTACAGCGCTGAATTTACAGGCGTATTTAAAATAGAATCCCTGTCTAAGTTGTTTTACATTTCTAAGGAAGCGACCTGGTACCCAGTGCTCCCTAATACTCCAGGGTCTGATAACGTGGTCCACATCTACACACCTCTTCATTTCGACTGCAATTCAAAATAAACAGAAAGTAATATTGAAAAATCAAGTAGTGTAGGGAACTAACCCAGGATCATTTAAATAAGAATGTCACCCTGCCAGATATTAAGGTCCCTTTAACGGGAAAGGGAAGGGGGAGGGGATGTGCCATGATATCAATGTAAGGTTCTTGATTTAAGACATTGAGGCGTTCAGTCACTTCCTCGAATCGAACCTCATTGTCTCCATTGCCCTGGTGACGTATACCTTAACGGGTTAACCGCTTCCCTACGGTAATAATATTACTAATAATAGTAATAATAATAATAATAATAATAAAAATAATAATAATAAATATTATTATTTTAATCTTTGTTCCATATTGAAATAACAAGAATGAAATGAGACTGTAGATTATTAGTATTATTATAAGTAACGCTGAACCCGTGTGGGTCATTCAGATCAAGGTGTGGTTGAGGCTCGATACTCCGTCCGCTTAGAAACTACCCTGGAAGCTCATTATTGAGACGTCAAAAGTTCCCATCTAGTGAACCACTGAACCACGACCATTAAAAATAATGAAGAGTTGTGGGCGTCTAGGGAGAGGTGAAGGACCTTCGTTACCTATCATTGTTCCCTCCTTCCTTCCTTTCTTCCCTCCTCATTTACTTGACTGACCTAGATCTGTTTTCTTTCATGGTTCTCCTTCGTTTTCTCTCCTTTAATTTTGTTCATGCATAGTCATTTTATTTTTATTCTTGTTTCTTATTTTCCTTTCCATACGTTTCTTTCTTTCATTTCATTATTTTCCGTTTTTTCATTCCCTTCTCCCATCCTCCTTTTTATTTCCACTTTTCTTTTCCTAACATTCTTTAAATGCTCATTCCTTTTTCCCTTTACGTCTCTCTGCCGTTTCTTTCCTTGAAGCTCCTTTCTTTTTGTCTATATTCCTTTATTTTCCTTGCTTCATCTTTATTTGCTTAGTTTTCTCAGTTTCTTCCTCGTTCATTCTTCCCTCTCTCAAATGCCCCTCGTTCGATTTCTTTATCTTACGTTATGTCTCTTAGCTCTTCGTTTCCTCCTGCTCGTTCCATCGTTATTCCCTGGCCTCTTTTCCCACTCCTGGACACTCCCACTCGCCTGTGTACATGTATCTATTTTAGGCTTCAGTGTTAACGTGTGCGGAGGCGGCCACCCACTCTCCTGTGTGTGTCTGTGAGAGAGAGAGGGGGAGAGAAAGAGAGGGAGAGAGAGAGAGAAAGAGAGGGAGAGAGAAAGAGAGGGAGAGGGAGAGAGAAAGAGAGGGAGAGGGAGAAAGAAAGAGAGAGAGGGGGAGAAAGAGAGAGGGGGAGAAAGAGAGAGGGAGAGAAAGAGAGGGAGAGAAAGAGAGAGGGGAGAAAAGAGAGGGGAGAAGAGAGAGGGAGAGAAGAGAGAGGGAGAGAAAGAGAGAGGGAGAGAAAGAGAGAGGGAGAGAAAGAGAGAGGGAGAGGGAGAGAGGGAGGGAGGGAGAGAGGGAGGGAGGGAGGGAGAGGGAGGGAGGGAGAGAGGGAGGGAGGAGGGAGGAGGGGAGGGAGAGGAGGGAGGGAGAGAGGGAGGGAGGGAGGGAGGGATGGAGAGAGGGAGGGAGGGAGGAGAAGTTAACGTGTTACAAAACACACACACACACACACACCACACACACACACACACACACACACACACACACACACACACACACACAAAGTGGGAAAGTGGGAGATCTGATGGGGAACTATGGGTGGTTGGTGGGAAGGTGGAGTTGTAATGGGTGGGTGGAATCATTGGGTATGGCATGTGTTTGGGTTAGGTTGTTTGGTTGCATTGGGGTTGTTCAGATGTTCCCAACCTGGACAACCCCAATGCAACCAAAC
>WNWK01009939.1:52500-73313 GCA_009830355.1 Cherax destructor | reverse complement strand
TGGGTGCAGTGGGTTGTGGGTGCAGTGGGTTGTGGGTGCAGGGGTGGTGGGTGCAGTGGGTTATGGGTGCAGTGGGTGGTGGGTGCAGTGGGTGGTGGGTGCAGTGGGTTGTGGGTGCAGTGGGTGGTGGGTGCAGTGGGTTGTGGGTGAAGTGGGTGGTGGGTGCAGGGTGGTGGGTACAGGGGTTGTGGGTGCAGTGGGTTGTAGGTGCAGTGGGTGGTGGGTGCAGGGGTTGATGGGTGCAGGGGGTGGTGGGTACAGTGGGTTGTAGGTGCAGTGGGTGGTGGGTGAAGTGGGTGGTGAGTGCAGGGGTGGTGGGTACAGGGGGTTGTGGGTGCAGTGGGTTGTAGGTGCAGTGGGTGGTGGGTGCAGGGGGTGGTGGGTGCAGGGGGTGGTGGGTGGTAGTGGTCAAGGTTACTTTGCCTGCTCACTGCTCCAGCGACACAGTAGCAGCAACAGTAGCAGCAACAGTAACTACATCAGCCGAAATAGAAACAGAATAAACAGCAGTAACGTTCAGAACAGCAGCATCTGAAGCGTTAGTAGGAACAACAGAAACAACAACAGCATCAACAGAAACAGCATCAACAGCAACAGCACCAGCATCAACAGCACCAGCATCAACATAAACAGCATCAACAGAAACAGCATCAACAGCAACAGCACCAGCATCAACATAAACAGCATCAACATAAACAGCATCAACATAAACAGCATCAACATAAACAGCATCAACATAAACAGCATCAACATAAACAGCATCAACATAAACAGCATCAACATAAACAGCATCAACATAAGCAGCATCAACATAAACAGCATCAACAGCAACAGCATCAACAGCAACAGCATCAACATAAACAGCATCAACATAAACAGCATCAACATAAACAGCATCAACATAAACAGCATCAACATAAACAGCATCAACATAAACAGCATTATCAGAAACAGCATTATCAGAAACAGCATCAACATAAACAGCATCAACATAAACAGCATCAACATAAACAGCATCAACATAAACAGCATCAACAGCAACAGCATCAACATAAACAGCATCAACATAAACAGCATCAACAGCACCAGCATCAACATAAACAGCATCAACATAAACAGCATCAACATAAACAGCATCAACATAAACAGCATCAACATAAACAGCATCAACATAAACAGCATCAACATAAACAGCATCAACAGAAACAGCATCAACAGCAACAGCACCAACATCAACATAAACAGCATCAACATAAACAGCATCAACATAAACAGCATCAACATAAACAGCATCAACATAAACAGCATCAACATAAACAGCATCAACATAAACAGCATCAACATAAACAGCATCAACATAAACAGCATCAACATAAACAGCATCATCATAAACAGCATCAACATAAACAGCATCAACATAAACAGCATCAACATATACAGCATCAACAGAAACAGCATTATCAGAAACAGCATCAACATAAACAGCATCAACATAAACAGCATCAACATAAACAGCATCAACATAAACAGCATCATCATAAACAGCATCAACATAAACAGCATTATCAGAAACAGCATTATCAGAAACAGCATCAACATAAACAGCATCAACATAAACAGCATCAACATAAACAGCATCATCATAAACAGCATCAACATAAACAGCATCAACATAAACAGCATTATCAGAAACAGCATCAACATAAACAGCATCAACATAAACAGCATCAACAGAAACAGCATTATCAGAAACAGCAACAGCATCATCATAAACAGCATTATCAGAAACAGCATTATCAGAAACAGCATCAACATAAACAGCATCAACATAAACAGCATCAACATAAACAGCATCATCATAAACAGCATCAACATAAACAGCATCAACATAAACAGCATCAACATATACAGCATCAACAGAAACAGCATTATCAGAAACAGCATCAACATAAACAGCATCAACATAAACAGCATCAACATAAACAGCATCAACATAAACAGCATCATCATAAACAGCATCAACATAAACAGCATTATCAGAAACAGCATTATCAGAAACAGCATCAACATAAACAGCATCAACATAAACAGCATCAACATAAACAGCATCATCATAAACAGCATCAACATAAACAGCATCAACATAAACAGCATTATCAGAAACAGCATCAACATAAACAGCATCAACATAAACAGCATCAACAGAAACAGCATTATCAGAAACAGCAACAGCATCATCATAAACACCATTATCAGAAACAGCACCAGCATCAACATAAACAGCATTATCAGAAACAGCACCAGCATCAACATAAACAGCATTATCAGAAACAGCACCAGCATCAACATAAACAGCATTATCAGAAACAGCAACAGCATCAACATAAACAGCATTATCAGAAACAGAAACAGCATCAACATAAACAGCATTATCAGAAACAGCACCAGCATCAACATAAACAGCATTATCAGAAACAGCAACAGCATCAACGTGAAGAACAGCTACCGAAACAGCAGAAATGTAAACACAGCAACAGCACAAACAATAGTTCGTCAACCGCAAAACTCTACCTGTCTCAGCTCACCTGACCGCACCGCTCTAACCACAAGCACTAATTATTGTGAGTCTCTCACCATGTGTGTCTCACACCTGCTGATGGACACCTTTGAACACTTAGTGAATCCCACACTAGTGAGGTGGACACCTGGTGAATCCCACACTGTTGAGGTGGACACCTGGTGAATCCCACACTGGTGAGGTGGACACCTGGTGAATCCCACACTGGTGAGGTGGACACCTGGTGTATCCCACACTGGTGAGGTGGACACCTGGTGAATCCCACACTGGTGAGGTGGACACCTGGTGAATCCCACACTGGTGAGGTGGACACCTGGTGAATCCCACACTGGTGAGGTGGACACCTGAGGATATATAACAGACAGAATATCATAGAACAGCGAAACGCTGTAGTCCTCAAAGAGACGAAATTTAGAAGGGTAGTAAATTAAATTTTCCCAGAGAGGTATCACATAGTGAGAGATGAAAGGGAAAAGCAGAGGAGGAATCGTTGGAGTTTTGAGATGACAAACCAAAAACTCAGGAGAGTTCAAAGACTGCACAGTGGGGACACTATGGACTCAAGGTGACAATAACAGTGATATATAATCCTCCGCTAAACAGTAGGAATCCTAGAACGGGACGTGAAGACAACAATGTGTAAACAGAATATAGGAGGCAGAACCACAAAGAGCAAGCAGGTCAAAAACGAAGCTACTGATTAATGGGGATTTTAATCACAGAGAAAATGATTTGGAAAACAGAGGCCAGAAACACACAGAGCAAAATTAATGGAAGCAGAAGTGACAAACTCTGTGAAAGGACGTGTGTGGAAGTCTGTAAGAATAAGAGGTAGGGATGAGCCAGCAAGAATGGATATAATATTAGCACTAAGTGAATGTGATGTAGGTGAAATTAAAAGATCACTCGGTGGAAGTTATTATTCAGTGGTGAGTCGAAGTGAGACTGATGAGACACAGTGAAAGGAGAGAACAGAAAGTGAAGCTGTAGGAGAAGAAACTATGAAGGAACGAGAAATTTCGTGAGACACGTTCACTGGGAAAGGAAAGTGGGAGGCAAGACAGTGCAGAAGATGATGGCAATTGTAGATATACAGTGTACAAAGGAAAAGATTTGTCAGATAAGAGAAGAGAAACAAAATACAGAGATAATCTGTGGTTCAACCAGGCCTATAGGGAGGCCGGAGGAAGGGCCAGAAGAATGTGCAAGAAATATACAGCATAAAAGAGAGAAGAAAAAAAGACAGTTTGAAAATGACTTTGCAGGAAGACTGAAACAAAACCAGAGCTGTCAAAAAAGACACTGATGTACAGTTCAGGATATTTATTAGAGGAAACGTTTCGCCACGAGTGACTTGTTCAGTCCTGCCGAAACGTCTCCTCTAATAAATAAAGAAGTCTTGAAGGAGGAAGAGTGGTGCCAGGTAAGGAATGAGCAACTACAGATAACCCACACTAGAATAAATATGCACAGTAAAAGAGGAAGTAAAGAATATACTAAAGGAGCTTGACATAACGACAACAATGGGACACAACAATATATTCTAGTGGGTATTAAAGGAAGGCGCTGAGTTACAATGTGAGCCCATAGCGAAGATCTCATTAGTCACACCTCATTAGAGACGGGTCGACTACTTGAAAACAGAAAGTAAGTTAATAAAGTCCCAGTAAATCAGAACTGGGATAAATAAGAGGCATTTATTTGCAGGCAACATGAAAATATCGAGATTACAAATACAAGAGGACAGTGAAGTCTTCCAAGGAATTTTAGGCATATTACAATTGCGGCTGCTGGAGTTTAATCTCTATAAGCAAGACACTCAGAAGATAGACAAACATTGTTCAAGATGAAAGATGCAGTGTCGAGACCCATTCGTGGAGATTACATTCACTGATGAACCAGACAGCCTCTGGGTGGTTACAAAAATAATAGTAAGTTCAGTTGGATGAGGAAGTGAAAGACTCAAGTTCATTAAATATTTTCAAGATGAGATCCAAGACGCACTCATCTATGTCTGTGATAAGAGCTTCAACTAGGAAGGACTCGACTCCCGCGCACACAACACGGTGAGTACACACTTGATATTAGGAATTAGTATAGTGGAGCGTGGGTGGGCGGGCCGGAAGTAGTGGTGATGTAGTGTAGAACTGTAGATTATTATACTCATGACTCACTGCACTGCTGACTTACTCACCTGCTCAATATTACTGCATTCCTCAAGAAAAGTCACGTGACACGAATTTTTGTCATATAATGCCACGTTCAGTGGTGCCAACATTGCCTGACGTAAGTAGACAACCAAGTGGTGCCAACACTGCCTGACGTAAGTCGACAACCAAGTGGTGCCAACACTGCCTGACGCACGTCGACAACCAAGTGGTGCCAACACTGCCTGACGCACGTCGACAACCAAGTGGTGCCAACACTGCCTGACGTAAGTCGACAACCAAGTGGTGCCAACACTGCCTGACTCACGTCGACAACCAAGTGGTGCCAACACTGCCTGACGCACGTCGACAACCAAGTGGTGCCAACACTGCCTGACGCACGTCGACAACCAAGTGGTGTCAACACTGTCTGGCGTACGTCGACAACCAAGTGGTGCCAACACTGCCTGACGCACGTCGACAACCAAGTGGTGCCAACACTGTCTGGCGCACGTCGACAACCAAGTGGTGCCAACACTGTCTGGCGTACGTCGACAACCAAGTGGTGCCAACACTGTCTGTGGCACGTCGACAACCAAGTGCTGACACTCACTAAGGTGTACTCAGAATTATATTTGAGGGGGGGGAGACTCAGCTCCCGGATCCCCCATCTTAGACCACTTTGATTGGGATCACTGATGTCTGGTCTCTTGGGCTTTATCATATCTGCTCTTGAAGCTGTGTATTGAGTTTGCTTGTACAACCTCTTTATTCAAGTCATTCCACTTTTCACCCAGACGGAGACTATGGTTCAACTGTACCCTGTGTCACCTTGTCACCTAGTGCGTACTGCTACACTAGTGGTGTCTACTGTGTCACCTGGTGCGCACTGCTACACTAGTGGTGTCTACTGTGTCACCTGGTGCGTACTGCTACACTAGTGGTGTCTACTGTGTCACCTGGTGCGTACTGCTACACTAGTGATGTCTACTGTGTCACCTGGTGCGTACTGCTACACTAGTGGTGTCTACTGTGTCACCTGGTGCGTACTGCTACACTAGTGGTGTCTACTGTGTCACCTGGTGCGTACTGCTACACTAGTGATGTCTATTGTGTCACCTGGTGCGTACTGCTACACTAGTGATGTCTATTGTGTCACCTGGTGCGTACTGCTACACTAGTGGTGTCTACTGTGTCACCTGGTGCGTACTGCTACACTAGTGATGTCTATTGTGTCACCTGGTGCGTACTGCTGCACTAGGAGTGTCTATTGTGTCACCTGGTGCGTACTGCTACACTAGTGGTGTCTATTGTGTCACCTGGTGCGTACTGCTACACTAGTGGTGTCTACTGTGTCACCAGGTGCGTACTGCTACACTAGTGATGTCTATTGTGTCACCTGGTGCGTACTGCTACACTAGGAGTGTCTATTGTGTCACCTGGTGCGCACTGCTACACTAGGAGTGTCTATTGTGTCACCTGGTGCGTACTGCTACACTCGTGATGTCTACTGTGTCACCTGGTGCGTACTGCTACACTCGTGATGTCTACTGTGTCACCTGGTGCGTACTGCTACACTAGTGATGTCTACTGTGTCACCTGGTGCGTACTGCTACACTCGTGATGTCTACTGTGTCACCTGGTGCGTACTGCTACACTAGTGATGTCTACTGTGTCACCTGGTGCGTGTTGCTACACTAGTGGTGTCTATTGTGTCACCTGGTGCGTACTGCTACACTAGTGGTGTCTACTGTGTCACATGGTGCGTACTGCTACACTAGTGGTGTCTACTGTGTCACCTGGTGCGTACTGCTACACTAGTGGTGTCTACTGTGTCACCTGGTGCGTACTGCTACACTAGTGGTGTCTACTGTGTCACCTGGTGCGTACTGCTACACTAGTGGTGTCTACTGTGTCACCTGGTGTGTACTGCTGCACTAGTGGTGTCTACTGTGTCACCTGGTGCGTACTGCTACACTAGTGGTGTCTAATGTGTCACCTGGTGTGTGCTGCTACTCTAGTGGTGTCTACTGTGTCACCTGGTGTGTACTGCTGCACTAGTGGTGTCTACTGTGTCACCTGGTGCGTACTGCTACACTAGTGATGTCTAATGTGTCACCTGGTGCGTACTGCTACACTAGTGGTGTCTACTGTGTCACCTGGTGTGTGCTGCTACTCTAGTGGTGTCTACTGATCCACTAGATTGGTATCTTGGTTCTATTATATTCTTTTACTTACAAATTGATATTTTAAATTTCTTGGTTGGTTACAGGAGGTAGTCGGAGGGTATTACCGGAGGCTTCAGTGCTAGTAACTAGTGAAGATACAGTGCTAGTAACTAGTGAAGATACAGTGCTAGTAACTAGTGAAGATACAGTGCTAGTAACTAGAGAAGATACAGTGCTAGTAACTAGTGAAGATACAGCCAGGATAACATAAAGCCACACACTGTAATTTTAACCCCACTGACTCAATACTTGACTCACTACTGTGTGTGTACTCACCTAGTTGTACTCACCTAGTTCTGGTTGCATGGGTCGAGTCATAGCTCCTGGCCCCGCCTCTTCACTGGCCGCTACTGGGTCACTCTCCCTGCGCCATGAACTTTATCATACCTCTTCTTAAAGCTATGAATGGATCCTGCCTCCACTACATCGCTTCCCAAACTATTTCACTTCCTGACCACTCTGTGACTGAAGAAATCCTTCCTAACATCCCTGTGATTCATCTGAGTCTTCAACTTCCAACATGTCCCCCTATCTCTCCTGTCCTCCAGTGTCGTTAGGTCGATTTCCCTTAACCTCTCCTCGTAGGACATACCCCTTAGCTCCGGGACTAGTCTTGTTGCAAACCTTTGCACTTTCTATAGTTTCTTTGCGTGCTTGGCTAGGTGTGGGTACCAAACTGGTGCTGCATACTCCAATATGGGCCTAACGTACACAGTGTACAGGGTCCTGAACGAATCCTTATTAAGATGTCGGAATGCTGTTCTTAGGTTTGCTAGGCGCCCATATGCTGCAGCAGTTATTTGGTTGATGTACGCCTCAGGAGATGTGCCTGATGTTATACTTACCCCAAGATCTTTTTCCTTGATTGAGGTTTGTAGTCTCTGGCCCCCTAGACTGTACTCCGTCTGCGGTCTTCTTTGCCCTTCCCCAATCTTCATGACTTTGCACTTGGTGGGGTTGAACTCCAGGAGCCAATTGCTGGACCAGGGTTGCAGCCTGTCCAGATCCCTTTGTAGTTCTCCTGGTCCTCGTCCGATTGAATTCTTCTCATCAACTTCACATCATCTGCAAACAGGGACACTGGAGTCTATTCCTTCCATCATGTCGTTCACAAATACCAGAAACAGCACCGGTCCTATGACTGACCCCTGTGGAACCCCACTCGTCACCGGCGCCCACTCTGACACCTCGCTACATACCATGACTCGCTGCTGTCTTCCTGACAGGTATTCCCTGATCCATTGTAGTGCCTTCCCTTTTATCCCTGCCTGGTACTCCAGCTTTTGCACTAATCTCTTGTGTGAAACTGTGTCAAACGCCTTCTTACAGTCCAAGAAAATGCAATCTACCCACCATTCTCTCTCTCTTGTCTTACTGCTGTCACCCTGTCATAGAACTCCAGTAGGTTTGTGACACAGGATTTCCCGTCCCTGAAACCGTGTTGGCCGTCGTTGATAAGCTCATTCCTTTCAAGGTGTTCCACCACTCTTCTCCTGATAGTCTTCTCCATGACTTTGCATATTATACATGTCAGTGACACTGGTCTGTAGTTTAGTGCTTCATGTCTGTCTCCTTTTTTAAAAATTGAGACTACATTTGCTGTCTTCCATACCTCAGGTAATCTCCCTGTTTCAATAGATGTGTTGAATATTGTTGTTAGTTGTACACATAGTGCCTCTGCTCCCTCTCTCAGGACCCATGGAGAGATGTTGTCCAGCCCCATCGCCTCTGAGGTATCTAGCTCACTCAGTAGCCCCTTCACTTCTTCCTCGGTTGCATGTATTGTGTCCAGCACTTGATGGTGTACCCCACCTCTCCGTTTTTTCTGGGGACCCTTCTGTCTCGTCTGTAAACACTTTTCTGAATCTCATGTTGAGCTCCTCACATACTTCTCGGTCATTTCTTGTGACCTTCCCTCCTTCCTTCCTCAGCCTGATTACCTGGTCCTTGACTGTTGTTTTCCTTCTGATGTGCCTGTACAATAACTTCGGGTCAGATTTGGCTTTCGTTACTTGGTCATTTTCATATTGTCGTTGGGCCTCCCTCCTTACCTAAGCATATTCATATCTGGTGTGTGTGTGTACTCACCTAATTGTGGTTGCAGGGGTCGAGATTTAGCTCCTGGCCCTGCTTCTTCACTGACCGCTACTAGGTCCTCTCTCTCCCTGCTCCATGAGCTTTATCATACCTTGTCTTAAAGCTATGTATGGTTCCTGCCTCCACTACATCACTTGCTAGACTATTCCACTTCCTGACTACTCTATGGCTGAAGAAATACTTCTTAACATCCCTTTGACTCATCTGAGTCTTCAACTTCCAATTGTGACCCCTTGTTTCTGTGTCCCCTCTCTGGAACATCCTGTCTCTGTCCACCTTATTTTATTCCACGCAGTATTTTGTATGTCGTTATCATGTCTCCCTTAACCCTCCTGTCTTCCAGTGTCGTCAGGCCGATTTCCCTTAACCTTTCTTCATAGGACATTTCCCTTAGCTCCGGAACTAACCTTGTTGCAAACCTTTGTACTTTCTCTAATTTATTGACGTACTTGACCAGGTGTGGGTTCCAAACTGGTGCTGCATACTCCAATATGGGCCTGACGTACACAGTGTACAGTGTCTTGAACGATTCCTTACTAAGGTATCGGAACGCTATTCTCAGGTTTGCCAGGTGCCCGTATGCTGCACCAGTTATCTGGTTGATGTGTGCTTCCGGAGACGTGCTCGGTGTTATACTCACCCCAAGATCTTTCTCCTTGAGTGAGGTTTGCAGTCCTTGGCCACCTACCCTATACTCTGTGGCCTTCTTTGCCCTTCCCCGATCTTCATGACTTTGCATTTAGCGGGGTTAAACTCGAGAAGCCAGTTGCTGAACCACGTGTCCAGCCTGTCCAGGTCTCTTTGTAGTCATGCCTGATCCTCATCTGATTTAATTCTATTCATTAACTTCACATCATCTGCGAACAGGGACACTTCTGAGTCTATCCCTTCCATCATGTCATTCACATATACCAAAAATAGCACTGGTCCTAGGACTGACCCTTGTGGGATCCCTCTCGTCACAGGCGTCCACTGTGATACCTCATCACGTATCATGACTCGTTGTTGCCTCCCTGTCAGGTATTCTCTGATCCATTGCAGTGCCCTTCCTGTTATACGTGCCTGATCCTCTAGCTTCTGCACTAATCTCTTGTGAGGAACTGTATCGAAGGCCTTATTGCAATCCAAGAAAATGCAGTCAACCCACCCTTCTCTCTAGTGTCTTACCTCTGTTACCTTGTCATAAAACTCTATGAGGTTTGTGACACAGGATTTGCCTTCCCTGAATCCGTGCTGCCTATTTGTCAGCCATGGCTCTATTCCTCTGATGTGGAACTCTATCGAAAGCCTTACTGAAGTCCATATACACAATATCATATTCAATACCATGATCTACCTCCTCAAATACCTTTCAAGAAGGCTGCGAATTGCCTCAGCAATTATTGATTCCATAAATTTTCCCACTATGGAGGTAAAGCTTATTGGTCTATAGTTCGAAGCTAAGGACCTGTCACCTGTCTTGTAAATAGGTATTACATTTGCCATTTTCCACTTATCAGGCACTATGCTAGTAGTGATATGTTGAAAAGATTAGCCAAAGGTTTGCTAAGTTCCTCTTTACTTTACTTTAAAACCCTCGCAAACAGTTCATCAGGGCCTGGGGCTTTGTTAGCTTTTAATTTCTCTATTTGTCTGAGGACCATGTCACTAGTTACCCTAATAGTGCATAGTTTATTATCATCCTGTTATATTATTATATCTGTAATTCCGCTAGTATCTTCCTGAGTAAAAACTGAGAGGAAGTAAGTATTGAAAATTTCACACATATCCTTATCACTGTCAGTGATCTGACCTGAGTTACTCTTAAGTGGGCCTATTTTGTCCCTAATCTTACTTCTGTGTACTTGAAAGAACCCTTTTGGGTTAGTCTTCGAATCCCTTGCGACTTTAGCCTCATAATCCCTTTTTGCTTTTGTTATTCCTTTTTTAATTTCTCTCTTTGATTGAAAATATTGATTTCTTATCTGCCCATTCCCTCTTTTGATACGCCTAAATATGCCTTTCTTTTGACCAATGAGATGTTTTGATCTATTGTTCATCAATTTGGGATCATTTTTGTTAGATCTAATTTCCCTACTTGGAACAAAAGTTGTCTGGACAACTAGAACTACGCTCTGGAAAAGTCATATTGGCAACCAACACCACCTACCTGACCCATAGTCAGGTCATCCCAATTTAGCCCACCCAGGTAATTTCTCAGCCCCATGAAGTCGGCCAAGCGGAAGTTTGGGACAGACTTGATTGCAGTTATCTGAGTAATTCCATGATATATTGAAACTAAGTGATTTGTGATTGCTTTCCCCAAGCTCATCATTAACCTCAAAATTATTAATTAGTGATTCTTTGTTGGCAAGAACCAAGTCAAACAGATTGTTTCCTCTAGTTGGTTCTGTCACAAACTGTTTTAAAAAACAATCATGAATCGTGTCAAGAAAATCACTAGACTTAAGATTTCCTGTCACATTGTTCCAATCAATTTGTCTAAAGTTAAAATCTCCATTAACAAAACCTTTTCATATCTAGACGCCTTATGAATTTCGTCCCATAGCAGCTTACTGCGCTCCCTATCAAGGTTTGGGGCCTATAAATCACATCCAAAATTAATTTTTCACGCCCCTCGAGAAACTGTAGCAAGATTCTGTGTCCGATGTTTCTAATGTTGTTCATGTGACGAGCAACACTGTCATGTTGTTCATGTGACGAGCAACACTGTCATGTTGTTCATGTGACGAGTAACACTGTCATGTTGTTCATGTGACGAGTAACACTGTCATGTTGTTCATGTGACGAGCAACACTGTCATGTTGTTCATGTGACGAGCAACACTGTCATGTTGTTCATGTGACGAGCAACACTGTCATGTTGTTCATGTGACGAGTAACACTGTCATGTTGTTCATGTGACGAGCAACACTGTCATGTTGTTCATGTGACGAGCAACACTGTCATGTTGTTCATGTGACGAGCAACACTGTCATGTTGTTCATGTGACGAGCAACACTGTCATGTTGTTCATGTGACGAGTAACACTGTCATGTTGTTCATGTGACGAGCAACACTGTCATGTTGTTCATGTGACGAGTAACACTGTCATGTTGTTCATGTGACGAGTAACACTGTCATGTTGTTCATGTGACGAGCAACACTGTCATGTTGTTCATGTGACGAGTAACACTGTCATGTTGTTGCGGTGGTGGTGGCGGCGTCGGCGGTGGTGCCGCCGCCGCACCACGTCCTCCACATTCATTACTGTGCGTGTGAAAATACAAGAACGAAATTTCAGTATGCTCCCGGCGCTGCCAGACGTAAATCACCAGTTTAGTTTTAGTTTTATGGGGTAATTCTACAGAAATATAAGTTAATATACGTTAACCTAGCCTAGCTTAACCTAGAATAACATACAGTGTATAAAAAATCAGAAAGTTCAGTCATGCAGAAACGCACATGATGCACATCATGCAGTGTGGAAGTTGTTGCATGACTGGTTGAGCACTTACTCTGTGGCCCAAAATATCTAAGTATGGCGAACTTGTCTTCCATGTGAGGCACAAAGATGTGGAGTTGTGTTGGTGGCTGGGCCATGCTGGTGTCCCGGGACATGAGCAGGCAGATGTCGAGGCGAAGGCTGCTATAAGGTGTCTCGCAGTGACTCATGGTCCTTGGGAAGTGGCAGGTAAACTACCATCAAAAGACGTTATCTTTTATGTTAAAGCTGTGGGCTGGTAAGCCGGTGGAAGATCTTGATCAGACGACCAAATGCTCAAGGAAGCAATTGTCCGTCTTGTTTCCTGACGATTCTTACCTGGGTGGCAGTGTTCATTTTGCTCGGTAAATGTCGAAACTGCTGCTACTGCTGTTGTTACTGCTGTTGCTACTGCTGTTGTTACTGCTGTTGCTACTGCTGTTGTTACTGCTGTTGCTACTGCTGTTGTTACTGCTGTTGCTACTGCTGTTGTTACTGCTGTTGCTACTGCTGTTGTTACTGCTGTTGCTACTGCTGTTGTTACTGCTGTTGCTACTGCTGTTGCTACTGCTACTACTTCTACTACTACTATAGTGACAGGTCAGGTGAGCTCTACGGAAGAGAAGTAAGTTATATGGGTACCACAGGAAGTGACATTAGACCCTTCTTCTTCAACAAGAATCGTCCATTACAGACTACTATGTTGATTGAGAATCAGGTACACAGCTCACCCATGACCTCCTGTTTTCCTGTGCTCTTACGCTCTTGAGTAGCGTGTGTTGTGCACTTGACTGTGGAACACATTTAAACTTTTTTCCCAGACCTTAGCCATTTTCACTTTCGTTTTAATAATTACCGGGTTAATTGGACAGACCTCGGGGAAATTGTGGGATTCTTTTTGATATTGATAACTGAAAGGTAATTTAAACTGTTGGTGGTTATTTTAACCTGATGAGATAGGATATGTTTGTATAGTGTGTTTTATTCCTGGAAATAGTTTATATGTTTGTTTATCTAGCCTCTGATGCTTTTATTTGTGTTGTATTTAATTTTTATTACCTAGAATGCTGAATGATCTACGTGGTTAAAGCACTCAGAACTTGCAAGTTAAGTTCCAATGTTAATCAACGTCATCTCTAGTAATTAATAATGTGGTAACTACCGTCTCACACTATTTTAAAACTGGAATCAAGGAGAAATTATCATTGAAGAAATAAACACATCCACACGACGTCTAGAAGCTGCAGTAATTATCAAGTAGCACAACACTGCTCCTGTAACCAATTTTGTTTAATAAAAAAATATGTGCTCTTTTATGCATTTTTTAAGCTTGAGAAGGTTTACCAACATTCCTTCCCTGTTATTTTGTCTCTCTTGTTCCTGGGACTGTTGTCGTGCAGCACAGCCCAGGGACTGTTGTCGTGCAGCACAGCCCAGGGACTGTTGTCGTGCAGCACAGCCCAGGGATTGTTGTCGTGCAGCACAGCCCAGGGACTGTTGTTGTGCAGCACAGCCCAGGGACTGTTGTCGTGCAGCACAGCCCAGGAACTGTTGTCGTGCAGCACAGCCCAGGGATTGTTGTCGTGCAGCACAGCCCAGGGACTGTTGTTGTGCAGCACAGCCCAGGGATTGTTGTCGTGCAGCACAGCCCAGGGACTGTTGTCGTGCAGCACAGCCCAGGGATTGTTGTCGTGCAGCACAGCCCAGGGACTGTTGTTGTGCAGCACAGCCCAGGGACTGTTGTCGTGCAGCACAGCCCAGGGACTGTTGTCGTGCAGCACAGCCCAGGGATTGTTGTCGTGCAGCACAGCCCAGGGACTGTTGTTGTGCAGCACAGCCCAGGGACTGTTGTCGTGCAGCACAGCCCAGGAACTGTTGTCGTGCAGCACAGCCCAGGGATTGTTGTCGTGCAGCACAGCCCAGGGACTGTTGTTGTGCAGCACAGCCCAGGGACTGTTGTCGTGCAGCACAGCCCAGGGATTGTTGTCGTGCAGCACAGCCCAGGGACTGTTGTTGTGCAGCACAGCCCAGGGACTGTTGTTGTGCAGCACAGCCCAGGGACTGTTGTCGTGCAGCACAGCCCAGGGACTGTTGTCGTGCAGCACAGCCCAGGGATTGTTGTCGTGCAGCACAGCCCAGGGACTGTTGTTGTGCAGCACAGCCCAGGGACTGTTGTCGTGCAGCACAGCCCAGGGACTGTTGTCGTGCAGCACAGCCCAGGGATTGTTGTCGTGCAGCACAGCCCAGGGACTGTTGTTGTGCAGCACAGCCCAGGGACTGTTGTTGTGCAGCACAGCCCAGGGACTGTTGTCGTGCAGCACAGCCCAGGGACTGTTGTCGTGCAGCACAGCCCAGGGATTGTTGTCGTGCAGCACAGCCCAGGGACTGTTGTTGTGCAGCACAGCCCAGGGACTGTTGTTGTGCAGCACAGCCCAGGGACTGTTGTTGTGCAGCACAGCCCAGGGATTGTTGTCGTGCAGCACAGCCCAGGGACTGTTGTTGTGCAGCACAGCCCAGGGATTGTTGTGCAGCACAGCCCAGGGACTGTTGTTGTGCAGCACAGCCCAGGGATTGTTGTCGTGCAGCACAGCCCAGGGACTGTTGTTGTGCAGCACAGCCCAGGAATTGTTGTCGTGCAGCACAGCCCAGGGACTGGAGTGGGTTCGTGTGTGTATTAATTAATTTGTATTCAACGACTGGAGGCGAGACCAGGACTTAAGTCCTGGTCTCGCCTCCAAGAAGGCTACTTTGATGGTCTCGCCTCCAAGAAGGCTACTTTGATGGTCTCGCCTCCAAGAAGGCTACTTTGATGGTCTCGCCTCCAAGAAGGCTACTTTGATGGTCTCGCCTCCAAGAAGGCTACTTTGATGGGCATCACTGGTTTTTGGCCTCTTGGGCTTTATCATATATACTCTTGAAGCCGTGTATTGAGTTTGCCTTCACCTCTTCCTAGTCCACGTCAACCACCCGGGACTAAAGAAATATTTCCTTTTATCCCTGTGGCTCATCTGTGTCTTGATCCACTTGTATCCCCTTGATCCTGGCAATCTTAATTCAAGTCTGTCCCCATCTGCCCTTTCAAGTCTTAGGATTTTGTATGTCATAATCATGTCCCTCCTTATTCTTCTCTCCGCCAAGGTTATCAAGTTCATTTCCTTCACTCTCTCCTAATAGGGCATTTTCCTGAGTTCTGATAATAGTTTGCAAGCCTTTTAGACCTTTTAGAGCTTCTGCTCCTTCTTGACCAGTTGTAGGCTCCATGCTGGGGCTGCTTACTCAATGACTGCCCTAATATAGGTCGTAGAAAGAGTTCTGAAGGATTGTTTGTTCAAATTCCTAAATGCTTATGCCGCTGCTGTTACACGGAAAATGTGCAATATTGATCCTTTTTGCTCTCTTACTTGCATCTTCTATCCGCCAATGGTGTAATCATTGTCTGGTCTGCTCCTCTCCTGCAACACGCTTGACCTTGCATTTGTGAAGGTCTCACTGGAGGTTATCACTGTCCTTCCCTGTTTCTATTATTAGTTTTACATAGTCTGCAGACAGTAACACATAGGACTCAATTATCTCTGACATGTCATTCATGTATATTAAGAACATTAGTAATCCTAACGTTGATCCTTGCGGAACCCTTTTCATTACTTCTATTCTAATGTCTCATCTCTTACTATTACTCTCTGTCTTCTCTCATTTGGGTACTCATGACCCACTGTAGCACTCTGCCTTTTAACCCTCTTGTTCTTCTAATTTCTGTACTATTCTCTGGTGCGGCACTGCATCAAAAGCTTTTCTACAATCCAAGAAAATACGATCCACCCAACACTATCAGTTTTGTTTTATCTATGTGACTGTCGTAGAATTCCAGCAAGTTCGTCAGACAGTATCTTCCATCCTTAAATCCGTACTGTTTTTTATAAAAGATCTTTTCTCTCCAATTGTCTTTTTCCTTACTATCTTCTCCACCTGTGTTCACAGTATGATAGAGACACTGGCCTTACTATCTTCTCCACATGTGTTCACAGTATGATAGAGACACTGGCCTTACTATCTTCTCCACATGTGTTCACAGTATGATAGAGACACTGGCCTTACTATCTTCTCCACATGTGTTCACAGTATGATAGAGACACTGGCCTTACTATCTTCTCCACATGTGTTCACAGTATGATAGAGACACTGGCCTTACTATCTTCTCCACCTGTGTTCACAGTATGATAGAGACACTGGCCTTACTATCTTCTCCACATGTGTTCACAGTATGATAGAGACACTGGCCTTACTATCTTCTCCACATGTGTTCACAGTATGATAGAGACACTGGCCTGTAATTCAGGAACTCTTGTTTTTCTTTTTTTTAATAAATGGGAACCACGTTTACTTTTCTCCGATTTCCTGGCAGTCCTTCTGCTTCTTCAGTCCTGATTGAAGAGAATGGTTGAATACAATTGCTCAGTAATGTGTGTTTTGCCACTTCTCTCAGCACCTGTAGATATATGTTGTCTGGTCCCATTGCTTTTGGTACATCTAGCTTATGTAGTAATTTCATCACTTGTTCTTTTGTTGTGTTGATATACTGCACTAGCTGCCGGTCTATGGTGAATACAGTGCTCTCCGGTAGCCGGTCTATGGTGAATACAGTGCTCTCCGGTAGTTACCATTTTCTATTGTGAACATTTTTTTTAACCTTTTCTTAAGTACCTCACATACATATTTCATTCTTCGTCAGAAAGACAGAAGACCTGCCTCTCAGACTCAGTCCTGTCTACCCTGTCTATTCCTCTCAGTATTTTTTACGTTGTATTCATTTCACCTCTGGTCCTGTCCTCTAGTATCGTCAGGTTTAACTCCTCTATTCTTTCCTCAGATCATACGCCTGAACTCTTGGACTAGTCTCGTGGCAAACCTTTGCACCTTTTCCAGCTTCTTGATATGATTTACAAGATGAGGGTTCCATAATGGCATTGCATACTCCAAGATGGAATATGAATGCGTCCTTGTTGAGGTTCCTGAATGCCATCCTTAGATGTGTGTGTGTGTGTGTGTGTGTGTATTACGAGCACAGGTAGCAATTCAAGGCTTGTTGCACCTGGCTGTAACCAGAGTTATCAATATTAAGAGCAACTCGGTAAGTCAAGGTTAAGGCAGATGCAGACGGGGTAGTTTCTTTACCCATATATTCCTTCACCAGTATGTACAGTATTTGCACAATTAAGATATTACGTTAGCAGTATAATGAGACCGAACAGAGAGCCACTCAAAGCAAGAGTGGATTCGACCAGAGTAAGCAAGTGTCTGCCTGACAGCCAGGCAGGCAAGTGTGACATCACCTTGGCTGGGGAAGCATGCTCTCACCTGATTGGTGGGTTGAAGTGGACAATTAAGCGGAGGGGCCCCAGAACTGCTATATTCTAAATTTCCAGTTGGCTGGTCGAGAGTTTATGCCAGTGAATATGATGAATGTCGAATAAAGTGTAACATGGTACATACCAAGGAGTGTCTGTGTGTTTTGTTGCTATTGTTATTGATTTTTATTGTTTATTTTTGTTACGGATTTTTAATGATTTTTGTTTATTTTTATTTTTATTTATTTTTTATTGTAATTTTATTGATTTTATTGTGCGCGTATGCGCATTATACCATAAGTTATCAGTATTGTAGTCCCTTATGGCACTGTTACTATTTATCACTGTATCACTATCTCAGTTATTCACAATACTCTCACTAGTCATCACTGTAGGTGTCACAGCTCCTCATGAAACTGTCACTAGTCATCACTGTAGGTGTCACAGCTCCTCATGAAACTGTCACTAGTCATCACTGTAGGTGTCACAGCTCCTCATGAAACTCTCACTAGTCATCACTGTAGGTGTCACAGCTCCTCATGAAACTGTCACTAGTCATCACTGTAGGTGTCACAGCTCCTCATGAAACTCTCACTAGTCATCACTGTAGGTGTCACAGCTCCTCATGAAACTGTCACTAGTCATCACTGTAGGTGTCACAGCTCCTCATGAAACTGTCACTAGTCATCACTGTAGGTGTCACAGCTCCTCATGAAACTGTCACTAGTCATCACTGTAGGTGTCACAGCTCCTCATGAAACTGTCACTAGTCATCACCGTAGGTGTCACAGCTCCTCATGAAACTGTCATTAGTCATCACTGTAGGTGTCACAGCTCCTCATGCAACTGTCACTAGTCATCACCGTAGGTGTCACAGCTCCTCATGAAACTCTCACTAGTCATCACTGTAGGTGTCACAGCTCCTCATGAAACTGTCACTAGTCATCACCGTAGGTGTCACAGCTCCTCATGAAACTGTCACTAGTCATCACTGTAGGTGTCACAGCTCCTCATGAAACTGTCACTAGTCATCACCGTAGGTGTCACAGCTCCTCATGAAACTGTCACTAGTCATCACTGTAGGTGTCACAGCTCCTCATGAAACTGTCACTAGTCATCACTGTAGGGGTCACAGCTCCTCATGAAACTGTCACTAGTCATCACTGTAGGTGTCACAGCTCCTCATGAAACTGTCACTAGTCATCACTGTAGGTGTCACAGCTCCTCATGAAACTGTCACTAGTCATCACTGTAGGTGTCACAGCTCCTCATGAAACTGTCACTAGTCATCACCGTAGGTGTCACAGCTCCTCATGAAACTGTCATTAGTCATCACCGTAGGTGTCACAGCTCCTCATGAAACTGTCACTAGTCATCACTGTAGGTGTCACAGCTCCTCATGAAACTGTCACTAGTCATCACTGTAGGGGTCACAGCTCCTCATGAAACTGTCACTAGTCATCACTGTAGGTGTCACAGCTCCTCATGAAACTGTCACTAGTCATCACTGTAAGTGTCACAGCTCCTCATGAAACTGTCACTAGTCATCACTGTAGGTGTCACAGCTCCTCATGAAACTGTCACTAGTCATCACCGTAGGTGTCACAGCTCCTCATGAAACTGTCATTAGTCATCACCGTAGGTGTCACAGCTCCTCATGAAACTGTCACTAGTCATCACTGTAGGTGTCACAGCTCCTCATGAAACTGTCACTAGTCATCACTGTAGGTGTCACAGCTCCTCATGAAGCTGTCACTAGTCATCACTGTAGGGGTCACAGCTCCTCATGAAACTGTCACTAGTCATCACTGTAGGTGTCACAGCTCCTCATGAAACTGTCACTAGTCATCACTGTAGGTGTCACAGCTCCTCATGAAACTGTCACTAGTCATCACTGTAGGTGTCACAGCTCCTCATGAAACTGTCACTAGTCATCACTGTAGGGGTCACAGCTCCTCATGAAACTGTCACTAGTCATCACTGTAGGTGTCACAGCTCCTCATGAAACTGTCACTAGTCATCACTGTAGGGGTCACAGCTCCTCATGAAACTGTCACTAGTCATCACTGTAGGTGTCACAGCTCCTCATGAAACTGTCACTAGTCATCACTGTAGGTGTCACAGCTCCTCATGGAACTCTCACTAGTCATCACTGTAGGTGTCACAGCTCCTCATGAAACTGTCACTAGTCATCACTGTAGGTGTCACAGCTCCTCATGAAACTGTCACTAGTCATCACTGTAGGTGTTACAGCTCCTCATGAAACTGTCACTAGTCATCACTGTAGGTGTCACAGCTCCTCATGAAACTGTCACTAGTCATCACTGTAGGTGTCACAGCTCCTCATGAAACTGTCACTAGTCATCACTGTAAGTGTCACAGCTCCTCATGAAACTGTCACTAGTCATCACTGTATTATAGCTGCTGTTTTTCACGACACAGTAATTATCACTGTGTTGCAGTTGCAATGTCTGACGGCACTCTCACTAATTGTCACTGTTGCGTATCTTCTGGTCACTGCACGTGGTGTTTCACTGCTGGCTGCTAGTGGTTGTTCCTTGTTCGCTGCTTACTGACCGATGACTCCCACGACTGACTGAATGTATGGTCTCCAGTCACTGGCAGGAGTGTATGAGTGTGTAGGAGTGGTACCGTTGATGGCGGGGAACAGCCTGGGGTGAGTGTCCAATAAGTTCCCTTCAGGTGCAGCAGTTAGATGCTATCTCCTGGGTCAAGCTGACTCATCCCCTCCTACACGAGGCTTGAAGGTTAACAGGCTGGTTGGATTACTGGTGTCTTAGAAATGGTGTGTTCGCTGTGTTGGTTTTCTTAAGCCACAAACTAGTAATCCTTGGAGCCATCCCCGGCTGTGAGCTGCAACTGGGACGTCTGGAAGGCTCTGGGAGGCTCTGGGAGGTCTGCTGTTCTCTCAGGCTGGTCCAGGAGATCGAGTGCG
>WNWK01009939.1:0-47500 GCA_009830355.1 Cherax destructor | reverse complement strand
ACTATGTCTGGTGATCACCATCACATAATACACTACTGTCTGGTGATGCTACTATCAAATAATACACTACTGTCTGGTGATGCTACCATCACATAAACACTATGTCTGGTGATGCTACCATCACATAACACTACTGTCTGTGATGCTACCATCACATAAACACTACTGTCTGGTGATGCTACCATCACATACACACTACTGTCTGGTGATGCTACATCACATAATACACTATGCTGGTGATGCTCTATCACATAATACACTACTGTCTGGTGATGCTACATCACAAAACACTATGTCTGGACTACTATCACATACACTACGCTGGTGATGCACCATCACATACACACTACTGTCTGGTGATGCTACCATCACATAATACACTACTGTCTGGTGATGCTACATCACATAATACACTACTGTCTGGTGATGCTACCATCACATAATACACTACTGCTGGTGATGCTACTATCACATAATACACTACTGTCTGGTGATGCTACTATCACATAATCACTACTGTCTGGTGATGCTACATCACATAATACACTACTGTCTGGTGATGCTACCATCACATAATACACTACTGCCTGGTGATGCTACTATCACATAGCACACTACTGTCTGGTGATGCTACTATCACATAATACACTACTGTCTGGTGATGCGACCATCACATAATACACTACTGTCTGGTGATGCTACTATCACATAATACACTCTGTCTGGTGATGCTACTATCAGATAATACACTACTGTCTGGTGATGCACCATCACATAATACATATATGTCTGGTGATGCTACTATCACATAATACACTACTGTCTGGTGATGCTACCATCACATAATACACTACTGTCTGGTGATGCTACCATCACATAACACACTACTGTCTGGTGATGCTACCATCACATAATACACTATTGTCTGGTGATGCTACTATCACATAATACACTACTGTCTGGTGATGCTACTATCACATAAACACTACTGTCTAGTGATGCTACCATCACATAATACACTATTGTCTGGTGATGCTACCATCACATAATACACTATGTCTGGTGATGCTACCATCACATAATACACTACTGTCTGGTGATGCTACTATCACATAATACACTACTGTCTGGTGATGCTACCATCACATAATACACTATTGTCTGGTGATGCTACTATCACATAATACACTATTGTCTGGTGATGCTACTATCACATAGCACACTACTGTCTGGTGATGCTACTATCACATAATACACTACTGTCTGGTGATGCTACCATCACATAATACACTACTGTCTGGTGATGCTACCATCACATAACACACTACTGTCTGGTGATACTACCATCACATAATACACTATTGTCTGGTGATGCTACTATCACATAATACACTACTGTCTGGTGATGCTACTATCACATAATACACTACTGTCTAGTGATGCTACCATCACATAATACACTATTGTCTGGTGATGCTACTATCACATAATACACTACTGTCTGGTGATGCTACCATCACATAATACACTACTGTCTGGTGATGCTACTATCACATAATACACTACTGTCTGGTGATGCTACTATCACATAATACACTACTGTCTGGTGATGCTACCATCACATAATACACTACTGTCTGGTGATGCTACCATCACATAATACACTATTGTCTGGTGATGCTACCATCACATAACACACTACTGTCTGGTGATGCTACCATCACATAACACACTACTGTCTGTTGATGCTACCATCACATAATACACTATTGTCTGGTGATGCTACTATCACATAATACACTACTGTCTGGTGATGCTACTATCACATAATACACTACTGTCTGGTGATGCTACTATCACATAATGCACTACTGTCTGGTGATGCTACCATCACATAATACACTATTGTCTGGTGATGCTATCACATAATACACTACTGTCTGGTGATGCTACTATCACATAATACACTACTGTCTGGTGATGCTACTATCACATAATACACTACTGTCTGGTGATGCTACCATCACATAATACACTATTGTCTGGTGATGCTACTATCACATAATACACTACTGTCTGGTGATGCTACCATCACATAATACACTACTGTCTGGTGATGCTACTATCACATAATACACTACTGTCTGGTGATGCTACCATCACATAATACACTATTGTCTGGTGATGCTACTATCACATAATACATTACTGTCTGGTGATGCTACTATCACATAATACACTACTGTCTGGTGATGCTACCATCACATAATACACTATTGTCTGGTGATGCTACTATCACATAATACACTATTGTCTGGTGATGCTACTATCACATAGCACACTACTGTCTGGTGATGCTACTATCACATAATACACTACTGTCTGGTGATGCTACCATCACATAATACACTACTGTCTGGTGATGCTACCATCACATAACACACTACTGTCTGGTGATACTACCATCACATAATACACTATTGTCTGGTGATGCTACTATCACATAATACACTACTGTCTGGTGATGCTACTATCACATAATACACTACTGTCTAGTGATGCTACCATCACATAATACACTAATGTCTGGTGATGCTACTATCACATAATACACTACTGTCTGGTGATGCTACCATCACATAATACACTACTGTCTGGTGATGCTACTATCACATAATACACTACTGTCTGGTGATGCTACTATCACATAATACACTACTGTCTGGTGATGCTACCATCACATAATACACTACTGTCTGGTGATGCTACCATCACATAATACACTATTGTCTGGTGATGCTACCATCACATAACACACTACTGTCTGGTGATGCTACCATCACATAACACACTACTGTCTGTTGATGCTACCATCACATAATACACTATTGTCTGGTGATGCTACCATCACATAATACACTATTGTCTGGTGATGCTACCATCACATAATACACTACTGTCTGGTGATGCTACTATCACATAATACACTACTGTCTGGTGATGCTACCATCACATAATACACTATTGTCTGGTGATGCTACTATCACATAATACACTACTGTCTGGTGATGCTACTATCACATAATACACTACTGTCTGGTGATGCTACCATCACATAATACACTACTGTCTGGTGATGCTACTATCACATAATACACTACTGTCTGGTGATGCTACCATCACATAATACACTATTGTCTGGTGATGCTACTATCACATAATACACTAGTTGAAAGTGAGTGTATCATACAGAGTCCAACACAAACAAAGCAAAGTGAGTACATCATACAGAGTCCAGCACAGACAGAGGCAACAAAGAGCCAGAAATAAAATTATAAGAAATCCCAAAAAACTTTTTCCTCCTACTGACACTACAGTGCAAGAACCACATCCGTTGTCTTGGTCTTTAATGAAGGACATGGAACATGCACTGAACACAAAGAAATAAGAGAAACATTGAAGTCACCATTCAACTCTGTGTTCAGCGAGCCATTAACCAGACTGTCACTTTACACTCCACATGAGTGTATCATCGATGTGACCAAAACCTTTGCCAGCGTCTTCATAATTTCTGACATAACCCTCACCCCATGCGTCTTTTAGGAAGCCATTGATAGCATGGCTCTGCTCACTGACCGGATTCCTAGAACTCCATATTCATCAAGAATTGCAAGAACCCCCCATCTTATATCCTGGACACAATAATATTGGTAGAATTACCGACAATATGTTAAGTAAAAGGACACAAATGCAACTAATGTGACATTTTATTGTAAAATATTTGTCTAACCTATTGTTATACTACCCAAGTATTTGTTTTATCACCTTTTACTCATGTGCATATTGATTGTTCTACCTTATTGTATTACTACTACTACTACTTATCACTACTACCTCGACCACCACTAGTATTTAACCTCACTTTGAGAGTATATAATAGCCCACTGTGTCCATGTAACGCTTGTAACGGCTTGAGAAAGCTCCTGGAGAGCGAAACGTTGCCACAATAAAATGTCACATTAGTTGCATTTGTGTCCTTTTACTTAACATCCTGGACACAGGTGTCACCCGCTTCACAAAAGCTGCATTAAAACAGTCGTAAAAAACAACTGTAGATCAATAGCTTAAAAGAGTTTTAAAAAGGACCCCAATAAAAATAAGTCACTGTCTGACTTTTCTGGGTTATCCTGGGTTCTCTACACATATGCTGCTATGTATGATAATCTATGTAACTGTATTTGTGTATACCTGAATAACCTTACTTATTGCTAATGACATAGATTCACATCAAATACACAACCCAGGGCATCATGGGTTTACAAGAGGTTTATGCTTCTTGCAGTTGCTGGACCATTGCAACATGGTCTTGCATACACTGAAACACAAGCAAAATACAGATGTAGTGTACACAGACTTTACATGAGCCTTCAAGAAGTTCGATCATGGTGTAATAGTTCAGAAGATGCATGAAAAATAATAACCGGAAAACTGGACAGATTGATAATTAACTTCCTAAAATTGGAACCCAATTTGTGCGAAGAGAAGTGAGATTTTGTACTTAACACAATGTGGAGGTGTTAGCGGAATAAAATTTATATTAAGAATGGATACAAAAGAAACCGGTGAGCTCCTCATAAGACGAGGAGAAAAGAAGTTCATTGCATATTTTATATATATATAATATTAATAATGAACAGAATGAAATCAGAGGCTGCCACGGTGAGGTTGAGTCCCATTCCTTCTCGTTCTCAGATAACATTGTATCTTCCTTTACAGACGACACTAGAATTTGAGAATACAGAAAAACCTCCCAGCTGATCCATGTCAAATCTTCAGTGGGTCACTGACAACGGTATGATGTTCAGTGGGAACAAATTTCAGTTATTCGGCCATGGAAAATTTGAGAAAATGGCGACCGGAATATACATAAAACAAACTTGAATCTCTCAACAGAGCGGAAGTTTAATGTGAGAGACTTAGGAATGATAATGTCAGAAGATGCCACGTGAGATGCCACGCCACGAGGATATTCTTCAAAACCACTTGTTCTCTCTAGGCTGGAATTTTGCTGTATAATAACAGCCCTTTTAAGTTGAGCTAAATTGCAGAACTGGAGAACCTGCACACCTCAGTTAATACCCAAGAAAGCAAGAGAACTGGCAGACGGCGCATAATACCTCCAATCGAAAACAAGAGGTAAGTGTAAAGGGACCAAGACTCTTTAACACACTATAGTTATGCTTAAAAGAAATTGCCAGTAGACCTGGAGTTGTATTGATGAGAACAGTTGATAAGCTCCTGATCAGCCGAGCTGTGGTGCCAACGTGGAATTGCGTGCAGCTGGAACCAACAGCCTGATCGATCAGGCCAGGAACCAGGAGGCCCGGTCTAGGAATGGGCCGTGGGGTCAGTGACACCAAGATCGTCTTCAGGTAACCTACCTGTAATATATCTCAACCTGTAAGCTGTGGGGAAATGTCCTTCATATTAAGAAGGTAAGTTGGGAAGTACCGTTGTTACACAGGTGCCAGTTGTTACACAGGTGACACCTGTTACACTGGTGACACTTGTTACACAGGTGACACCTGTTACACTGGTGACACTTGTTACACAGGTGACACTTGTTACACTGGTGACACTTGTTACACAGGTGACACTTGTTACACTGGTGACACTTGTTACACTGGTGACACTTGTTACACAGGTGACACTTGTTACACTGGTGACACTTGTTACACAGGTGACACTTGTTACACAGGTGACACTTGTTGTACAGGTGACACTTGTTACACAGGTGACACTTGTTACACAGGTGACACTTGTTACACATGTGACACTTGTTACACAGGTGACACTTGTTGTACAGGTGACACTTGTTACACAGGTGACACTTGTTACACAGGTGACACTTGTTACACATGTGACACTTGTTACACAGGTGACACTTGTTACACAGGTGACACTTGTTGTACAGGTGACACTTGTTACACAGGTGACACTTGTTACACAGGTGACACTTGTTACACAGGTGACACTTGTTGCATAGGTGACACTTGTTACACAGGTGACACTTGTTACACAGGTGACACTTATTACACAGGTGACACTTGTTGCACATGTGACACTTGTTACACATGTGACACTTGTTACACAGGTGACACTTGTTACACAGGTGACACCTGTTACACTGGTGACACTTGTTACACAGGTGACACTTGTTACACTGGTGACACTTGTTACACAGGTGACACTTGTTACACTGGTGACACTTGTTACACTGGTGACACTTGTTACACAGGTGACACTTGTTACACTGGTGACACTTGTTACACAGGTGACACTTGTTACACAGGTGACACTTGTTGTACAGGTGACACTTGTTACACAGGTGACACTTGTTACACAGGTGACACTTGTTACACATGTGACACTTGTTACACAGGTGACACTTGTTGTACAGGTGACACTTGTTACACAGGTGACACTTGTTACACAGGTGACACTTGTTACACATGTGACACTTGTTACACAGGTGACACTTGTTACACAGGTGACACTTGTTGTACAGGTGACACTTGTTACACAGGTGACACTTGTTACACAGGTGACACTTGTTACACAGGTGACACTTGTTGCATAGGTGACACTTGTTACACAGGTGACACTTGTTACACAGGTGACACTTATTACACAGGTGACACTTGTTGCACATGTGACACTTGTTACACATGTGACACTTGTTACACAGGTGACACTTGTTACACAGGTGACACTTGTTACACAGGTGACACTTGTTTCACAGGTGACACTTGTTACACAGGTGACACTTGTTATACAGGTGACACTTGTTACACATGTGACACTTGTTACACAGGTGACACTTGTTGCATAGGTGACACTTGTTACACAGGTGACACTTGTTGCACAGGTGACACTTGTTGCACAGGTGACACTTGTTGCATAGGTGACACTTGTTACACAGGTGACACTTGTTACACAGGTGACACTTGTTGCACATGTGACACTTGTTACACAGGTGACACTTGTTACACAGGTGACACTTGTTACACAGGTGACACTTGTTACACAGGTGACACTTGTTGCACAGGTGACACTTGTTACACAGGTGACACTTGTTACACAGGTGACACTTGTTACACATGTGACACTTGTTACACAGGTGACACTTGTTGCATAGGTGACACTTGTTACACAGGTGACACTTGTTGCACAGGTGACACTTGTTGCACAGGTGACACTTGTTACACAGGTGACACTTGTTACACAGGTGACACTTGTTACACAGGTGACACTTGTTACACATGTGACACTTGTTACACAGGTGACACTTGTTGCATAGGTGACACTTGTTACACAGGTGACACTTGTTGCACAGGTGACACTTGTTGCACAGGTGACACTTGTTGCACAGGTGACACTTGTTACACAGGTGACACTTGTTACACAGGTGACACTTGTTGCACAGGTGACACTTGTTACACAGGTGACACTTGTTGCACAGGTGACACTTGTTACACAGGTGACACTTGTTGCATATGTGACACTTGTTACACAGGTGACACTTGTTGCACAGGTGACACTTGTTACACAGATGACACTTGTTACACAGGTGAAATTTTTTACAAAGGTGACACTTGTTACTCAAGTGCCACGTGACAGTTGTTATGCAAGTGACATTTGTTATTCAAGTGACAGTTGTTACACAAGTGACACTTGCTGCACAGGTGACACTTGTTACACAGGAGACAGTTGCTACACTTTATGTTGTGAGTAAAGTTAGTGGTGGACTGTTACTTGTGTGACAGTCGTGACACTGTTACCTGTATGACAGTCGTGACATTGTTACTTGTGTGACAGTCGTGACACTGTTACCTGTATGACAGTCGTGACATTGTTACTTGTGTGACAGTCGTGACACTGTTACCTGTATGACAGTCGTGACATTGTTACTTGTGTGACAGTCGTGACACTGTTACCTGTATGACAGTCGTGACATTGTTACTTGTGTGACAGTCGTGACACTGTTACCTGTATGACAGTCGTGACATTGTTACTTGTGTCACAGTCGTGACACTGTTACCTGTATGACAGTCGTGACATTGTTACTTGTGTGACAGTCGTGACACTGTTACCTGTATGACAGTCGTGACATTCTTACTTGTGTGCCAGTCGTGACACTGTTACCTGTATGACAGTCGTGACATTGTTACTTGTGTGACAGTCGTGACACTGTTACCTGTATGACAGTCGTGACATTGTTACTTGTGTGATAGTCGTGGTGACATTGTTACTTGTGTGACAGTGGTTACATTGTTACTTGTGTGATAGTCGTGGTAACATTGTTACTTGTGTGACTGTGGTGACATTGTTACTTGTGTGACAGTGGTTACATTGTTACTTGTGTGATATGGTGACATTGTTACTTGTGTGAGTGGTAACATTGTTACTTGTGTGACAGTGGTGACATTGTTACTTGTGTGACATTGGTGACATTGTTACTTGTGTGATGGTGACATTGTTACTTGTGTGACATTGGTAACATTGTTACTTGTGTGATGGTGACATTGTTACTTGTGTGACAGTGATGACATTGTTACTTGTGTGACAGTTGTGGTAACATTATTACTTGTTGACAGTGATGACATTGTTACTTGTGTGACAGTGACATTGTTACTTGGTTGACAGTGGTTACATTGTTACTTGTGTGATATGGTGACATTGTTACTTGTGTGAGTGGTAACATTGTTACTTGTATGACAGTGGTGACACTGTTACTTGTGTGACATTGGTGACATTGTTACTTGTGTGATGGTGACATTGTTACTTGTGTGACATTGGTAACATTGTTACTTGTGTGATGGTGACATTGTTACTTGTGTGACAGTGGTGACATTGTTACTTGTGTGACAGTGGTGACATTGTTACTTGTGTGACAGTGACATTGTTACTTGGGTGACAGTGTTGATAACATTGTTACTTGTGTGACTGTGACATTGTTACTTGTGTGACAGTGGTGGTGACATTGTTACTTGTGTGACAGTGGTGCTGACATTGTTGCTTGTGTGACAGTGGTAACATTGTTACTTTTGAGACAGTGGTGGTAACATTGTTACTTGGGTGACAGTGGTGATAACATTGTTACTTGTGTGACAGTGGTTGGAACATCGTTACTCGTGTGACAGTGGTGGTGACATTGTTACTTGTGTGACAGTGGTGGTAACATTGTTACTTGTGTGACAGTGGTGGTAACATTGTTACTTATGTGACATTGGTGGTAACATTGTTACTTTTGTGACAGTGGTGGTAATATTGTTACTTGTGTAACAGTGGTGGTAACATTGTTACTTGTGTGACAGTGGTGGTAACATTGTTACTTGTGTGACAGTGGTGGTAACATTGTTACTTATGTGACAGTGGTGGTAGCATTGTTACTTGTGTGACAGTGGTGGTGGTAACATTGTTACTAGTGTGACAGTGGTGGTAACATTTTTACTTGTGTGCCAGTGGTGGTAACATTGTTACTTGTGTGACAGTGGTGGTAGCATTGTTACTTGTGCGACAGTGGTGGTAACATTGTTACTTGTGCGACAGTGGTGGTAACATTGTTACTTGTGTGACAGTGGTGGTAACATTGTTACTTGTGTGACAGTGGTGGTAACATTGTTACTTGTGTGACAGTGGTGGTAACATTGTTACTTGTGTGACAGTGGTGGTAACATTGTTACTTGTGTGACAGTGGTGGTAACATTGTTACTTGTGTGACAGTGGTGGTAACATTGTTACTTGTGTGACAGTGGTGGTAACATTGTTACATGTGTGACAGTGGTGGTAACATTGTTACTTGTGTGACAGTGGTGGTAACATTGTTACACCCACCACTCACTATCATTACTACCTTAATATGTGGTTTTAATTAATAATAATTAGTTAGGGTTTGGTGACTTGCAGGGAGGGAAGGGAGGGAGGGGGATAGAGAGAGAGAGGAAGGAAGGGGAGGAGGGAGAGAGAAAGGAAGGGAGGGGAGGAGAGAGAGAGAGGAAGGTGGGGAGGAGGAGAGGAAGGGAGGGAGGGAGTACTAGAGGAAGATAGGGAGGGGGAGAGAGAGAAAGGGAGGGGGGGAGAGAGAGGAAGGGGAGGGGGGAAAGAGAGAGGAAGGGAGGGGAGAGGGGGAGAGAGGAAGGGAGGGGAGGGGGGGAGAGAGAGAGGAAGGGAGGGAGAGGGGGAGAGAGGAAGGGAGGGGAGGGGAGAGAGAGAGAGGATGGGAGGACAGGGAGAGAGAGAGAGAGAGAGAGAGAGGATGGGAGGACAGGGGAGAGAGAAAGAGAGAAGGGGAGGGGGAGAGAGTGAGATAGATGGGGAGGGCCTGGTGTGTGAGAGGGGTAGAGAGGTTGACGTTAGTAGCTGCAACTTGTGTCACGGTGAGTGGGTATGAGGTGTAATCAGTGTATATCAAGTGGTTAAGTTCACCACTGAGAGTCCACTTACACGCCCTCACACACACTGAGTGATGTCTCCCTCACACACACTGAGTGATGTCTCCTCACACACACTGAGTGATGTCTCCTCACACACACTGAGTGGTGTCTCCCTCACACACACTAAGTGATGTCTCCTCACACATTAAGTGATGTCTCCTCACACACACTAAGTGATGTCTCCTCACACACTAAGTGGTGTCTCCTCACACACACTGAGTGATGTCTCCTCACACACACTGAGTGATGTCTCCTCACACACACTGAGTGATGTCTCCTCACACACACTGAGTGATGTCTCCTCACACACACTGAGTGATGTCTCCTCACACACACTGAGTGATGCTCCTCACACACACTGAGTGATGTCTCCTCACACACTGAGTGATGTCTCCTCACACACACTGAGTGGTGTCTCCCTCACACACACTGAGTGATGTCTCCTCACACACACTGAGTGGTGTCTCCTCACACACACTGAGTGATGTCTCCTCACACACACTGAGTGGTGTCTCCTCACACACACTGAGTGATGTCTCCTCACACACACTGAGTGATGTCTCCTCACACACACTGAGTGATGTCTCCTCACACACACTGAGTGGTGTCTCCTCACACACACTAAGTGATGTCTCCCTCACACACACTAAGTGGTGTCTCCCTCACACACACTGAGTGATGTCTCCCTCACACACACTGAGTGATGTCTCCCTCACACACACTGAGTGATGTCTCCCTCACACACACTGAGTGATGTCTCCCTCACACACACTGAGTGATGTCTCCCTCACACACACTGAGTGATGTCTCCCTCACACACACTGAGTGATGTCTCCCTCACACACACTGAGTGATGTCTCCCTCTTACACACTGAGTGATGTCTCCCTCACACACACTGAGTGATGTCTCCCTCACACACACTGAGTGGTGTCTCCCTCACACACACTGAGTGATGTCTCCCTCACACACACTGAGTGGTGTCTCCCTCACACACACTAAGTGTTGTCTCCCTCACACACACTAAGTGATGTCTCCCTCACACACACTAAGTGGTGTCTCCCTCACACACACTAAGTGATGTCTCCCTCACACACACTAAGTGGTGTCTCCCTCACACACACTAAGTGATGTCTCCCTCACACACACTGAGTGATGTCTCCCTCACACACACTGAGTGGTGTCTCCCTCACACACACTGAGTGATGTCTCCCTCACACACACTGAGTGATGTCTCCCTCACACACACTGAGTGATGTCTCCTTCACACACACTGAGTGGTGTCTCCCTCACACACACTGAGTGATGTCTCCCTCACACACACTAAGTGGTGTCTCCTCACACACACTAAGTGATGTCTCTCTCACACACACTAAGTGATGTCGCCCTCACACACACTGAGTGATGTCTCCCTCACACACACTGAGTGGTGTCTCCCTCACACACACTGAGTGATGTCTCCCTCACACACACTAAGTGATGTCTCCCTCACACACACTAAGTGATGTCTCCCTCACACACACTGAGTGATGTCTCCCTCACATACACTAAGTGATGTCTCCCTCACACACACTAAGTGATGTCTCCCTCACACACACTGAGTGATGTCTCCCTCACACACACTGAGTGATGTCTCCCTCACACACACTGAGTGATGTCTCCCTCAAAGAAAGACCGCAGACGGAGTACAGTCTAGGGGGCCAGAGACTACAAACCTCAATCAAGGAAAAAGATTTTGGGGTGAGTATAACACCAGGCACATCTCCTGAGGCGCACATCAACCAAATAACTGCTGCAGCATACGGGCGCCTAGCAAACTTA
This sequence comes from Cherax destructor, assembly GCA_009830355.1. Taxonomy (NCBI): domain Eukaryota; kingdom Metazoa; phylum Arthropoda; class Malacostraca; order Decapoda; family Parastacidae; genus Cherax; species Cherax destructor. The sequence goes on along the minus strand of WNWK01009939.1, from coordinate 35,185 downwards.
AGAACAGCATTCCGACATCTTAATAAGGAATCGTTCAGGACCCTGTACACTGTGTACGTTACACCCATATTGGAGTATGCAGCACCAGTTTGGAACCCACACCTAGCCAAGCACGTAAAGAAGCTAGAGAAAGTGCAAAGGTTTGCAACAAGACTAGTCCCGGAGCTAAGGGGTATGTCCTACGAGGAGAGGTTAAGGGAAATCGACCTAACGACACTGGAGGACAGGAGAGATAGGGGGGACATGATAACGACATATAAAATACTGAGAGGAATTGACAAGGTGGACAGAGACAGAATGTTCCAGAGATGAGACACAGCAACAAGGGGACACAGTTGGAAGTTGAAGACTCAGATAAATCACAGGGATGTTAGGAAGTATTTCTTCAGTCACAGAGTGGTCAGGAAGTGGAATAGTTTGGGAAGCGAAGTAGTGGAGGCAGGATCCATTGATAGCTTTAAGAAGAGGTATGATAAAGCTCATGGCGCAGGGAGAGTGACCCAGTAGCGGCCAGTGAACAGGCGGGGCCAGGAGCTATGACTCGACCCCTGCAACCGGAACTGGGTGAGTACACACACACACACACACACACACGCCCCGATGGCATGGTGGCTAGCGCTCTTGCTTCACGCACGGAGGGCCCGGGTTCAATTCCCGGCGGGGCCGAAACATTTCGAAGTGTTTCGGTACACACACACACATACATACAACAGGCCTAGTGTCTAATCGACATGTGCCTAGGACAAAATGGTAACTAACTAACTAACACACACTCATATACAACAGGCCTAGTTTCTAATCGACATGTTCCTAGGACAAAATGGTAACTAACACTCTCCTTCTAGAGATCTTATATACTCGAAGCTTCGATTCAAAGGTGTTGGTTTTCTTGTTCGGGTTGTCGATGGTGGCCGATGAGTCATTGCGATGTTCATTTTGGTGTCCCTGAGAACTCTAGAAACATTGCTGGTAGAAGGACGGTGTATCTAGTGACTGCTCTCTTGCCTCTTACTCTAGATAATGTATTCACATTGAAAGTGGGTTGGGCAGATGTTCTGTTAGTGGGTTGGTATTGTAAAGGACCTGCCAAGTATGGGCCAACAGGCCTACTTGCAGTGTTCTTCCTTTCTTATGTTATGTTCTTGTGTAATGATGCTGGATATCTCATGTATTCTGAGGAAGAAACCGATGTTTACGCCGTTATTGTTTCTGTTGTGGTGGTGCGAGGGGAAGTATGTGAGGTGATCCCTGTTGCTGCACCTACTGTATGTCTGTCTCTGTCTGTGTGTAACAGGACATCTACCTATGTATGTCTGTCTCTGTCTGTGTGTAACAGGACATCTACCTATGTATGTCTGTCTCTGTCTGTGTGTAACAGGACATCTACCTATGTATGTCTGTCTCTGTCTGTGTGTAACAGGACATCTACCTATGTATGTCTGTCTCTGTCTGTGTGTAACAGGACATCTACCTATATATGTCTGTCTCTGTCTGTGTGTAACAGGACATCTACCTATGTATGTCTGTCTCTGTCTGTGTGTAACAGGACATCTACCTATGTATGTCTGTCTCTGTCTGTGTGTAACAGGACATCTACCTATGTATGTCTGTCTCTGTCTGTGTGTAACAGGACATCTACCTATGTATGTCTGTCTCTGTCTGTGTGTAACAGGACATCTACCTATGTATGTCTGTCTCTGTCTGTGTGTAACAGGACATCTACCTATGTATGTCTGTCTCTGTCTGTGTGTAACAGGACATCTACCTATGTATGTCTGTCTCTGTCTGTGTGTAACAGGACATCTACCTATATATGTCTGTCTCTGTCTGTGTGTAACAGGACATCTACCTATGTATGTCTGTCTCTGTCTGTGTGTAACAGGACATCTACCTATGTATGTCTGTCTCTGTCTGTGTGTAACAGGACATCTGCCAACTGTTTCTCTTCCTCTAGTGTAAATTTAATTGTGGGTTCCACGCTGTTGAGGGTACTAAGGGTGTTCTAGATTATGAGTCTTTTTGTAAAAATTACCCGAATATCATAAAGATATCGTAACTATATTATAGTTTCGGAGATGATAGGAGAGTTCTGAAGTGTTTCAGAGTACTCCATGCAGAGAGTGGCCGAAACTGCACTGATCACGAAACGTTTTGGAAATGAAGATACCAACACACGTCTCTTTCATCTACTTATCATTATCTTATACCATTAATATGATAGTGATCTGAGGACCCATGGTAATCCCATAACCAACACATGAATTGTTGCAGTGTTTCACACCTGACACACCAGAACCCAGAGAGGGAAGACCAGTGTTGCTTTACTTAACACTGACTATACACCTGACACATCAGAACCCAGAGAGGGAAGACCAGTGTTGCTTTACTTAACACTGACTCTACACCTGACACACCAGAACCCAGAGAGGGAAGACCAGTGTTGCTTTAATTAACACTGACTATACACCTGACACACCAGAACCCAGAGAGGGAAGACCAGTGTTGCTTTAATTAACACTGACTATACACCTGACACACCAGAACCCAGAGAGGGAAGACCAGTGTTGCTTTAATTAACACTGACTATACACCTGACACATCGGAACCCAGAGAGGGAAGACCAGTGTTGCTTTAATTAACACTGACTATACACCTGACACATCAGAACCCAGAGAGGGAAGACCAGTGTTGCTTTAATTAACACTGACTATACACCTGACACATCAGAACCCAGAGAGGGTAGACCAGTGTTGCTTCACTTAACACTGACTATACACCTGACACACCAGAACCCAGAGAGGGTAGACCAGTGTTGCTTCACTTAACACTGACTATACACCTGACGTTTTCACAAGCCACAGGTCAACTTATTATTCATGGGAAGAGATAAAAACCATAGGTATCACACAATGCCTGGGTAATGGTATGTAATCAGGTTTGATCCAAGGAAGGGAAGAATAGCTATACAATCCCTGTGGTCGTAGCACATGTTGGAAGTACATGTTGAACTTGTACTATTACTGCTACTGTTACTACTGCTACTACAACTACTACTATTACTACTACTATTACTACTACTACTATTACTACTACTACTACTGCTGCTACTACTATTACTATTACTACTACTACTTCTATTACTGCTACTATTACTACTACTACTATTACTGCTACTACTGCTGCTGCTTCTGCTACTATCACTACTATTACTACTACTACTACTTTTACTATTACTACTATTGCTACTACTACTACTACTATTACTACTACTACTATTACTACTATTATTACTACTAGTACTACTACTACTATTACTACTTCTACTATTACTACTACTACTACTGTTACTACTACTATTAATACTACTATTACTACTACTATTACTATTACTACTACTGCTATTACTACTACTATTACTACTACTACTACTACTACTACTACTACTATTACTACTACTACTATTGCTATTACTACTACTATTACTACTACTACTACTACTATTACTACTACTTCTATTACTACTACTATTACTATTACTACTACTACTTCTATTACTATTACTACTACTGTTACTATTACTACTACTACTACTGCTGCTGCTACTATTACTACTACTACTTTTACTACTATTACTATTACTTCTATTACTACTACTACTTCTATTACAACTACTATTACTACTACTATTACTACTACTATTGGTACTACTACTATTGGTACTACTACTATTGGTACTACTGCTATTACTACTACTACTACTACTACTACTACTACTACTACTACTACTACTACTACTATTATTACTACTACTACTACTTCTATTACTACTACTACTACTATTACTACTACTATTACTACTACTACTATTACTACTACTATTACTACTACTATTACTACTACTACTATTACTACTACTATTACTATTGCTGCTCCTATTCCTCCTCCTGCTCCTCCTCCTGCTCCTCCTCCTCCTCCTGCTGCTCCTCCTCCTCCTGCTCCTCCTCCTGCTGCTCCTCCTCCTCCTGCTCCTCCTCCTGCTGCTCCTCCTCCTCCTGCTGCTCCTCCTCCTGCTGCTCCTCCTCCTGCTCCTCCTCCTGCTGCTGCTCCTCCTCCTCCTCCTCCTGCTCCTCCTCCTGCTGCTGCTCCTCCTCCTCCTGCTGCTGCTCCTCCTCCTGCTGCTCCTCCTCCTCCTGCTGCTCTTCTTCCTGCTGCTGCTCCTCCTCCTGCTGCTGCTCCTCCTCCTGCTGCTCCTCCTCCTCCTGCTGCTCTTCCTCCTGCTGCTGCTCCTCCTCCTGCTGCTCCTCCTCCTCCTGCTGCTCCTCCTCCTGCTGCTGCTCCTCCTCCTCCTGCTGCTGCTCCTCCTCCTGCATGCTGACAACCCTAGTTAAGGTTGGTGTGACTGCAGATCTGCAGAATGTAAACAGAACATTTACTGAATGTTCTGCTCAAATTAGGAATGTACCATAGTATCGGTGTGAGTATTGGTTCGAAATTGAGAATAGGTATCGGTATCGTTATCGGTGGGTATCGCTTACTTTTGATGGTATCGGTATCGTTATCGGTGGGAATCGGTTAGTTTTGATGGTATCGGTATTTGTGTGGGCCTAAAAGTGAGTATCAGGATGTGTGTTGGGATGAGGCAAAGCAGCAGACGCCTGGCCATGGTCGGGAGTAAGAAAACTCTCGGTCGAGACACAGCCACAGCGACCTTCAGTAAAGGCTCAGCAAATTGATCAGTACTTATAAGTTAACATTGTCTTTGGTGAAGCTTTAACAGTGAGTTGTGCCTGAGGATGACCTCCTCAAGTATGATGTTTGTGGCAGTGACTCAGCACTACGCAAGGAACCAGCAATACGTATATACTGTACTTATATACTGTACTTATATAGTGTACTTATATAATGTACGTATATAGTGTACTTATATACTGTACGTATATACTGTACGTATATACTGTACTTATATACTGTACTTATATACTGTACTTATATAGTGTACTTATATAGTGTACGTATATAGTGTACTTATATAGTGTACGTAGTGTACTTATATACTGTACGTATATACTGTACGTATATAGTGTACGTATATACTGTACGTATATAGTGTGCGTATATAGTGTACGTATATAGTGTACGTATACAGTGTGCGTATATAGTGTACGTATATAGTGTACGCATATACTGTACGTATATAGTGTACGTATATAGTGTACGCATATACTGTACGTATATAGTGTACGCATATACTGTACGTATATAGTGTACGTATATACTGTACGTATGTAATGTACGTATATAGTGTACGTATATACTGTACGTATATAGTGTACGTATATAGTGTTCGTATATAGTGTACGTGTATAGTGTACACATATACTGTACGTATATAGTGTACGTATATACTGTACGAATATACTGTACGTATATACTGTACGCATATACTGTACGTATATAGTGTACGTATATACTGTACGAATATACTGTACGTATATACTGTACGTATATACTGTACGTATGTAATGTACGTATATAACGTACGTATATAGTGTACGTATATAGTGTACGCATATAGTGTACGTATATACTGTACGTATATAGTGTACGTATATACTGTACGCATATACTGTACGCATATACTGTATGTATATAGTGTACGTATATAGTGTACGTATGTAATGTACGTATATAGTGTACGTATATACTGTACGTATATACAGTACGTATATAGTGTACGTATGTATCGTACGTATGTATCGTACGTATATAGTGTACGTATATAGTGTACGCATATACTGTACGTATATAGTGTACGTATGTAACGTACGTATATAGTGTATGTATATAGTGTACGTATATAGAGTACGTATGTAATGTACGTATATACTGTACGTATATAGTGTACGTATGTAATGTACGTATATAGTGTACGTCACAGTGTGTGTGTCAAACCTGGAATTATGTGAAATCAGTGAAAATTTCAGCAAATCCGCGTAGTGGCTGTAACCAACATGATGCCTTCACTAATAGTTTTATTAAACAGCACACAATGGAAAGCGTGAAATTACTAACCATATATTTCAAGAAGTTCTTGTAGCAAGTGATTATCTGAGGTATTACGTGTAATAACTGAGGATGACAGGTATTACATGTAATAACTGGAGGTGACAGGTATTACATCTAATAACTGGGGGTGACAGGTATTAGATGTAATAACTGGGGGTGACAGGTATTACCTGTAATAACTGGAGGTGAGAGGTATTACCTGTAATACTGGAGGTGACAGGTATTACATCTAATAACTGGGGGTGACAGGTATTAGATGTAATAACTGGAGGTGACAGGTATTACATCTAATAACTGGGGGTGACAGGTATTAGATGTAATAACTGGGGGTGACAGGTATTACGTATAATAACTAGGGTGACAGGTATTAGGTGTAATAACTGGGGTGACAGTGTTTATGTGTTTTTCCTGAAACATCAGAAATTTCAGGTAATTCCAGGTTTCAGGAATTTACTGTATCATATTTATTATATATATGTACTCACCGACTTGCTTGCGGAGGTCGAGACTCAGCTCCTGGTCCCGCCTCTTAGATTACTTTGACCGGAATCACTTATTTTGGCCTCTTGGGCCTTATGATATCTACTCTTGAAGCTGTGTATTGGGTTTGCATCCACCACGTCTTCGTAAAAGTCATTCCAATTTGTCGTGTGGGTTCTTGATGGATTTGGTAATAAACACAAACGTAGCTTGACTTACTAACTTATATATTAGTGGAAAAATATGGGAAGAACTCAGGCCTGACCTATCCATCTCTATCTCTGCTCTGAACTGAGGCCAGTGGGCGAGGGACGCCCACGCCATACAAAGGGTGACTTATGACATCATGCTAGGTCAGCAGAAAGACTAGTAACGGTCAGTGATCACGTAGGGAGGCTGTGACTAGTAACGGTCAGTGATCACGTAGGAAGGCTGTGACTAGTAACGGTCAGTGATCACGTAGGAAGGCTGTGACTAGTAACGGTCAGTGATCACGTAGGGAGGCTGTGACTCAGTAACGGTTATACTGAACTACTCCTGACAACTTTTCAACCTGTGATGAATGAGAAAATTTGACTCATCATTTGATACTTGCACTTATAAAGTTAACTTATTAGATTAGATCAAACAAAAGCATTTTCCTTGAACCAAGAGAGAAAAAGTACACGTAAGATAGAGCCTCAGTATTTTACTAGGGTGTGATGGTTAATTAAAATACTTTATCCATGTATATAGCGTGATGGATGTTAATATTATCATGTTTCTTATATTAACATGTATATTACAGATGTATTTACATAGGGTTAAATATTCATTGTTTATACTGCAGCCTGTCTTGTGTCGTTCTGACTTACCGCTGCTCCTAGTTGTCGTTCTGACTTACCGCTGCTCCTAGTTGTCGTTCTGACGTACCGCTGCTCCTAGTTGTCGTTCTGACGTACCGCTGCTCCTAGTTGTCGCCAGGGATCCTGTATTATTATTATTGGTTCGTCTTTCACGCTCATGTCAGCATAATTCAACATATGTTAGCCATGATGCCACGGACTTCAAATACTGTCAGGTCAGCAGAGTTTACACCCTACTAGACGCCCCGCAGTGAGGGGTAGTCCGTCAGACACGTATCCTCAGACAGGACAGGACTGCAGGCTGGGCTTCCTACTACCTATTCTCAATATACCAGTTTACCGTCTTAGTGATTATCATTTACCACCTGTAGTCCACTTAAGGACCCTTCCCAACACTCACATGTTAGTTGACCGTCGTACTCAAAGGTGAGAGGATACGTGGCTCAACAATCTCTCTCTGGCTCATGCATCTGAGTGTGTCTGAAGGATCTTGTGTTGTAGCCGCCGTCACGCTGAGAGTAGTATTTTTGTATCTTGTGAACAGCGTGTGTGACAGTGAATAGGTCAGGGCTCTGGCAAGAAATTAGCAACAGATTCTACTAACAAGTCAGTTTATTGATGTGCAGAAGCCAAACTTTTACATAAACCCTTGTTCGGATATCTGTGTTCTGCAAGAGTTTGGGGTCTAGTAAGTTGCTGAGCCTGTCTCAGATCAGTTTATTTCTGTGGACTTGGCAGTTACTGTCTTGTCAGGAGACTAGAGGATGCTTCATGCTCTTATGTTCTACTATGATTATATTGTATTATGGTACCTCAGGACCCACTGATTCAGGTATTACCTCTGCCTTGTATTAACTAATATTGAATATATCATGTGTGCACCTGCTTAAGGTACATTGTACCTTCCTGGTTCCTGTGAGGTATTTAAATAGGCTTAATTTCTTATGTGGTGTACCCAACTAAGGTATTTAGATGTCTGAGTGCATTAGCTCGATCGCTAGTGCACTCAGCTCACACACTGAGGTCCGGGGATCGATCCACAGTACCGGTGGAATCATTAGGACGTGTTTCCTTAAGACACTTGCTGTCCAGTGTTCACCTATCAGTAAAATAAGTACCTGGGTTTTAGTCGACTGGTGGGGGTCGCATCCTGGGGACAAAATTGAACTAATTTCCCCGAAATGCTTTGCATAACAAAGGGTTTACTATATAGTAGTATGTCATTGATGTCAGCTAGGACTGTATACCTTGTACATGTACTTGTAGAAATAAAGATTATTATTATTATTATTATTATTATTATTATTATTATTATTATTATTATTATTATTATTATTATTATATTTAGATTACTCACAGTACAAGTGTACTGATGACTGTTATAGTATTACGGTTGTCTAATTGTGATTTGTTTTATCAAGAGAACTTACTCATGTTATTCTTGTTGTTCAGAGAATGTTATCGTGATTGGGCATCAAGCTATATGGAACAACACAACCTGCACAGCACACACCAACATGGTATTACAGCCGGGTCACCATGCTTGTAGCAACTGCTAAACCACTATGACAGAATTTTGGAGGCGCTGGAAGACAACCAAAACGCACTTGTGTTATACACGGATTTTGCAAAGGCGTTTGACAAATGCGATCATGGGGTAATTGCACACAAAATGAAGGCCATAGACATAATGGTAGGCAAATTGATTTCAACTTTCTGAAACGTAAGACACAAAGGTTATTAGTAAACGGATCAAAATCCAGCATCAATGAGGTACGAAGCTCAGTACCCCAGACACTGTCCTGGCGCCCCCAAGACACTGTCCTGGCTCCCCCAAGACACTGTCCTGGCGCCCCCAAGACACTGTCCTGGCTCCCCCAAGACACTGTCCTGGCGCCCCCAAGACACTGTCCTGGCTCCCCCAAGACACTGTCCTGGCGCCCCAAGACACTGTCCTGGCGCCCCAAGACACTGTCCTGGCGCCCCTGCTGTTTCTTATCCTCGCAGTAGACATTGATAAAAACACTCGTCACATATTTGCATCGTCATTTGTGGATGACACCAAAATAAACATAAAAGTAATGTCGCTAGTAGACACGGAAACATTGCAGGAAGATATAAGAACATAAGAACATAAGAATGGAGGAACACTGCAGAAAGCCTACTGGCCCATACAAGGCAGGTCCTTATCAAAACCACCACTACCTAAGAATTTACTCCTGTACTCACGACACTAATCAAACCCAGCCCCTCCCACTCATATATTTGTCCAGTCTCTTTTTAAAGCCACCCAAGCTCTTAGCCTCTATCACCCTAATCGGAAGATTGTTCCACGCATCTACAACTCTGTTCGAAAACCAGTACTTGCCTATGTTCTTTCTAAATCTAAATTTATCCAATTTAAATCCGTTATTTCTCGTTCTTACTTGGTTCGATATCCTCAGTATCCCATCAATATCTCCCCTGTCCACCATCCACCCGCACACCCCAACGACATCTCCCCTCATTCTACGTCTCTCCAGAGAGTGGAGATTCAACGCTCCAAGTCCACCCCCACACGGGAGACCTCCCACACTGCAAATCACTTTAGTCATTCTTCCCTGCATGCTCTCCAATGAACCCACATCCATCCTGCAGTAAGGAGACCAAAACTGAGCTGCACAATCCAAATGAGGTCCCACCAGCGATGCACAGAGCTGCAAAACAACTTTTGGACCTCTGCTGCCCACACTTCCTGAAACAAATCCCAGCAATCTGCCAGCCCCACCGCGCACACCCAGGCACCGTTGTCCTGGCCCCAGACTCCTGCCCACCACGACTCCCAAGTCCCCCCCACACTCCGTATGACCAAGCTCAACTTCACCTAGTATATAAATTCGAGGGATATTTTCATTACCAACGACTAGCACCTTACACTTGTCCACATTGAACTTCATCTGCCACTTTTCAGACCAAGACATTAATTTATCCAAATCCTCCTGGAGTTCACTGGTATCCTCCTCAGAGTGAATCATACGGCCTATTTTTGTATCATCAGCAAATTTACTCATGTCACTTGCAATTCCTTCATCAAGGTCATTAATGTAAATTATGAACAACAATGGGCCCAAAACTGATCCTTGTGGAACGCCACTAGTGACAAATCCCCATTCAGATTTGACCCCATTAATGGAAACTCTCTGCTTTCTATTGGTAAGCCATGCCTCTATCCATGCTAGAACTTTACCTCCTATACCATGAGCTGCCACCTTTCTTAAGAGTCTCTTGTGAGGTACTCTATCGAAGGCCTTACTGAAATCCAAGTAAACTATATCATATTCTTTATCACTGTCTACTGCCTCAAATGTTTTATTGAAAAACGTCAGTAAATTTGTCACGCAGGAACGACCTCTCGTAAACCCATGCTGAGATTCATTAATCAAATTATGTTCTTCAAGGTGACTTCTGATAATATCAGCTATAATTGATTCTAAAATTTGCCTACTATAGACGTGAGGCTTTTTGGACGGTAATTTGATGGAATTGGACGTTCAGTGGTGATAAGTTCCAGCTGCTTAGGTATGGAAAGATTGAAAAAACTCAAAAGGGACATTGTATACAAAACTGAAGAGGATCATCATATAGAATGAAATAAACACGTGAAAGACCTGGGAGTAATCATGTCTGCTGATCTTTCCTTCAAAGAACACGAAGCAAATGTCACGACAGCCAGGAAAATGACGAGGTGGATAACGAGAACTTTAAAAACAAGGAAAATTGTGCCAGTGGTGACACTTCGAATCGCTTGTTCTCTCTCGTTTAGAGTATTGTTCAGTGCTGGCAGTTCCGTTCAGAGCAGGAGAAATATCAAGAGCTGAAACAGGCACAGGGATCATTTACAGCCCACACAGATCCAATATAGCATTTAAATTACTGGAACGTCTTGCTGGAGCAGAAGTCAGAGAGAGAGACGACAATATATACACCTGGAAAGTACTTGAGGGCTGCCATAACAACATACTGGAGTGAGAGATATGAGAGGAAGTGTAAAATAAACCCAGTGAAAAACAAGGGTGCAATGAACACAATAAATGAACACTGTATCAGCGTCCGGGGCCCCCGACTATTCATCATGTTACCATGTTATCAGAAACACAGCTGAAACCAGTGTAGAAGCCTTCAAGAGGAAACTGGACAAGTATCTTCACCAGGTGCCAGATCAACCAGACTGTAATGGATATGTGGGTCAGCGGACCACAGGGAATGCTATTGTGACTATTGTTACTCAAAGAATAATAGTAGTGTGACTATTGTTACTCAGAGAATACCAGCAGTGTGACTATTGTTCTCGTGTTATCACAATAACAAAAGTGACAGTACCATGGGTGGAGAAATTCACAGGTAATCCATAAGTGTAAATGTAACATTTGGACGAAGTTTCGGTCCCCCCAGGACCATCATCAAGCCGCCAGGTGCTGAACCAAAACGTCCTGTAGAGTTACCTTTCAAGATTGTGAAAAGTAGAACAGTTATATGTAAACAGTATTGTGAAGGAGAGAGACTGCTTTTATTGTCACAACGTTTCTCTCTCTGCAGATGGAAACGTTGTCAATGTAAAGCTTTGTTTTTTAAAGTATCGTGTGCTTGTTTTTTGCAACTCAAAGTTGAATTTTTTTGTCAATAGTATTTAAAATTTCTTGTGACTTATATTGTTCTTTGTTGCAGGTGCGTGAGTTGAGTGTGCAGCACCAGCTGTGACTCAGTGTTGTGCACCAGCTGTGTGCTCAGTGTGGTGCACCAGCTGTATAACGCAGTGTGAAGCAGTATCTCAGGTGAGTGTGCAGCACCAGCTGTGTGCTCAGTGCGGTGCACCAGCTGTATAAAGCAGTGTGAAGCAGTAGCTCAGGTGAGTGTGCAGCACCAGCTGTGTGCTCAGTGTGGTGCACCAGCTGTATAACGCAGTGTGAAGCAGTAGCTCAGGTGAGTGTGCAGCACCAGCTGTGTGCTCAGTGTGGTGCACCAGCTGTATAACGCAGTGTGAAGCAGTAGCTCAGGTGAGTGTGCAGAACCATCTGTGTGACTGTGCAGCTGGCCGGTGTTAGTATACCATCAGTAACTTAATAGTATATATTTTCTGGTAGAGTGGTTGACCATTGTGGTGGGTGACACGACAAGGCAATATATTCTGCGACCATAAGCAATGAAATGTGTTTATTTTCTTCCTGAAGATGTGCTAGGTATGTGTAGTGACACCTAGGTGCTCTCTCTCTCTCTCTCTCTCTCTCTCTCTCTCTCTCTCTCTCTCTCTGGTATAGGCTTCCCACTTAACATGATCTGTATTCCCTTGCACTACCAGCGTCAACATAACACTGGCACCACCTACCACTACCTAGCACGAGCTAACATCACTTAGCACCACCTAGCACTACCTAATATCACTTAGCATTAACACCACCTACAACTAGCAAAAACTAATTTGGGCCACCTAGCACCAGCTACCACCGGTGGAACCAACTAGCACTAACACCACAGAGCACTACTTACCACCAGGTCACATATCTAGCACACCTAGCACTGCTTATCACCAGCTTGTAGTAGCTAACACTAGCTAGCACCACTTAGCACCATCTACTAACAGCTAGCACCACTTAACACCAGCTAGTACCAACTAGCATCAGATAACACCACTTTGGACCAGCTAATATCACCTAACACCGGCTAGCACCAGCTAACACTGGTTAGCACAAGGTAACACCAGCTAGTACCACCTAGTACCAGGTAACACCAGCTATTACCACCTAGTACCAGGTAACACCAGCTAGTACCACTTAGTACCAGGTAACACCAGCTAGTACCACTTAGTACCAGGTAACACCAGCTATTACCACCTAGTACCAGGTAACACCAGCTAGTACCACTTAGTACCAGGTAACACCAGCTAGTACCACTTAGTACCAGGTAACACCAACTAGTACCACCTAGTACCAGGTAACACCAGCTAGTACCACCTAGTACCAGGTAACACCAACTAGTACCAGGTAACACCAACTAGTACCAGGTAACACCAACTAGTACCAGGTAACACCAACTAGTACCAGGTAACACTACCTAGTACCATGTGTCACCAACTACCACGAGGTAACACTACCTAGTACCAGGTAACACCAGCTAGCACCACCTAGTACCAAGTAACACCACCTAGTACCAGATAACACAACCTAGTACCAGGTAACACTACCTAGTACAGGATAACACCAGCTAGTACCAGGTAACACAAGCTAGCACCACCTAATGCCAGGTAACACCACCTAGTACCAGGTAACACCACCTAGTACCAGGTAACACCAGCTAGTACCACCTAGTGCCAGGTAACACCAGCTAGCGCCACCTAATACCAGGTAACACCAGCTAGTACCACCTAGTACCAGGTAACACCAGCTAGCACCACCTAGTAATAGTTAACACCAGATAGCACCACCTAGTACCAGGTAACACCAGCTAGTACAACTTATTATCAGGTAACACCATCTAGCACCACATAGTTCCAGGTACCACCAGCTAGCACCACCTAGTACCAGCTAACACCACCTAGCATCACCTATTACCATGTAACACCAGCTAGCACCAACTAGTACCGGGTGACACCAGCTAGTACCACCTAGAACCCGCTAACACCAGCTAGTACCACCTAGTACCAGGTAACACTTGCTACTACCACCTAGTACCAGGTAGCACTAGCTAGTACCACCTAGTACCAGGTAACACCAGCTTGTACCAAGTAACACCAGATAGTACCAGGTAACACCAAGTAGTACCAGGTAAGACCAGCTAGTACCACTTAGTACCAGGTAACACCAACTAGTACCAGGTAAGACCAGCTAGTACCACTTAGTACCAGGTAACACAAGTTTGTACCAGGTAACACCAGGTAAAACCACCTAGTACCAGGTAACACCAGCTAGCACCACCTAGTTCCAGGTAACACCAGCTTGTACCAGGTAACACTAGCTAGTACCAGGTAACACCAGCTAGTACCAAATAGTAACAGGTAACACCACCTAGTAACAGGTAACACCAGCTAGTACCACCTAGTACCAGGTAACACCACATAGTACCAGGTAACGCCAACTAGTACAAGGTAACACCAACTAGTACCAGGTAACACCACCTAGCACCATTTAACACCAGCTAGTACCAGGTAACACCACCTAGTACCAGGTAACACCAGCTAGTACTACCTAGTACCAGGTAACATCACCTAGTACCAGGTAATACCAGCTAGTACCACCTATTACCAGGTAACCCCAGCAAGTACCACATATTACCAGGTAACACCAGCTAATACCGCCTAGTACCAGGTAACACCACCTAGTACCAGGTATCACCAGCTAGCACCACCTGGTACCGGGTATCTCCAGCTAGTACCACCTAGTACCAAGTAACACCAGCTAGCACTAGGTCCCGGTGGCCTGGTGGCTAGAGCTCTCGCTTCACACACGGAGGGCCCGGGTTCGATTCCCGGCTGGGTGGAAACATTTTGACGTGTTTCCTTACACCTGTTGCCATGTTCACTTAGGAGCATGTAGGTACCTGGGTGTTAGTCGACTGATGTGGGTCGCATCCTGGGGGACAAGATTAAGGACCCCAATGGAAATAAGACAGACAGTCCTCGATGACGCACTGACTTTCTTGGGTTATCCTGGGTGGCTAACCCTCCTGGGTTAAAAATCCGAAGAAATCTTATCTTATCTTAACACCAGGTAGTACCAGCTGCACTGCCAGGTAACACCAGCTAGTACCAGCTGCAGTACTAGGTAACACCAGCTAGAACTAGCTGCAGTACTAGGTAACACCAGCTAGTACTAGCTGCAGTACCAGGCAACACCGTTAGTACCAGGTAACACCACCTAGTACCAGGTAACACCAGCTAGTACTACCTAGTACCAGGTAACATCAGCTAGTACTACCTAGTACCAAATAACAAAAGCTAATACTACCTAGCACCAGGTAACACCAGCTAGTACTACCTAGTACTAGGTAACATCACCTAGTACCTGGTAATACCAGCTAGTACCACCTATTACCAGGTAACACCAGCTAGTACCACCTATTACCAGGTAACACCAGCTAGTACCACATATTACCAGGTAACACCAGCTATTACCTCCTAGTACCAGGTATCACCAGCTAGCACCACCTAGTACCAGGTAACACCAGCTAGTACCACCTAGTACCAGGTAACACGACCTTGTACTAGGTATCACCAGCAAGTACCACCTAGTACCTAGTAGTACCAGCTAGTACCACCTAGTACCAGGTAACACCAGCTAGTACCAGCTGCAGTGACAGGTAACACCTGCTAGTACCAGCTGCAGTACTAGGTAACACCAGCCAGTACCAGCTGCAGTACCATGCAACACCACTTTTGATATACCTTTGAAGAGTTTCAAGAGTTTATCTACTCTGTGAGCCCGGCCATGGCCCAGGCTCGTCTGGTACTTGCCTGGTCAACCAGGCTGTTGCTGCTGGAGGCCCTCTGCCCCACATATCCATCACAGCCTGGTTGATCTGGCACATGGTGAAGATACTTGTCCAGTTCCTCTTAAAGGCTTTACACTTGTTCCAGCCGTGTTTCTGATATCTTCTGGTAAGATGTTGAATAGTCTGGGACCCCGGATGTTGATACAGTGTTCCCTTATTGTCCCCACCGCACCCCGCTCCTCGCTGGGTTTATTTTACACTTCCTCCTATATCTCTCACTCCAGTATGTTGTTATGGCAGTGTGCAGATTTGGGACTAGGCTCTCAAGTACTTTCCAGGTATATATTATCATGTATATCTCTCTCCTCCGCTCCAATGAGTACATGTTCAAGACTTGAAGGCGTTCCCAATAATTTAGATGTTTCAATGGTTCAATATGCGCCGTAAACGATCTCTGAATTTGTTCCAGCTCTGATATTTCTCCTGCTTTGAACGGGGCCGTCAGCACAGAACAATATTCTAAGTGAGGGAGCACTAGCGATTTGAAGAGTGTCACCATCGGCATTATTTCCCTTGTTTTGAAAGTTCTCAATACCCACCCCGTCATCTTCCTGGTTGTTGTGATCTTTGTCTTGTTATATAGTATTCCTTTTGAGTTCTTCATTCTTTCCATACCTAAGCAGCTGAAACTTATCACCATTGAACGTCATGTTGTTCTCCACTGCCCACTGGAAAATCCTGTTTATGTCTTCCTGTAATTTTTCAGTGTCCTCTACCGTAGTGACTTTCATGCTTATTTTAGTGTCATCTGCAAATGTCTGCTATGAGGATGAGAAACAGCCGAGGTGCCAGGACAGTGCCTTGGGGCACTGAGCTTTTGACCTCGCTGATGATCTTGCCCTGTTCACTACTACGTTTTGTGTTCTCTGTGTTAGGAACTCGAAAATCCATCTGCCTACCTTTCCCGTAATGCCTATGGCCCTCATTTTGTGCGTTATCACTCCATGATCGCATTTGTCAAACGCCTTTGCAAAATCTGTGTAAATCACCTCTGCGTTTTGGTCGTCTTCCAATGCCTCCGTAATTCTGTCATAATGGTTCAGCAGCTGTGACAGGCATGATCGTCCCACTCTAAAGCCATGCTGGTTCGGGTTATGTTGGTTGTGCTGGTCCATGAACTTTGTAATCTGCCGTCTCATCACTCTTTGAAAGATTTTTATGATGTGAGAAGTTAGGGCTACTGGTCTGTAATTTTTAGCTCTTTCTCCAAAGAATACTAAGGGCTCTTGCTAATGGTACTTTGCACTTCTTTATAAATAAAGCAGTCTATGAATCTGGTCCAGGTGCTGAGTGAGTGGGCATGTTGTCCATTTCTTTTTCGAAATCTATGGGATTTGTATTAATGTCAGTTAGTTGGTCTGCGCGGCCTTCTGCTAGAGTGAAAAATATTTATGCATTTTCTACCTTGCTGTCATTTAGTGAGTTGCTGAACACCGACTCATACTGTTCTTTTAGGATTTCACTCATTTCCTGTTCATCGTCAGTATACGAATCTCCTCTCAATAATGGTTCAATTCTACAGGTAGTTCTTAGCTTGGATTTTGCATAGGAATAGAAATATTTTGTGGAGGTTGGGCTCCCACGATAACATGGAATGTATGGTTTGCTACTACTTAGCTTATTGATGAATCCAAGATGTCGCAGCCTTCCCCAACACCTTCTCAGGGGATCCATCTATGGCCTCATTCTCCACAGGGCTGTATGGAAAAAATACACGTGGTTTATTATAATATATTGCCCCAAAGGAGCGTATGTCCATATTTCAGTCTTTGATTCCAGACTGAATTTACACTCACGTGTTTGGACTAAAAAGTCCACGCATAACCGCCGTCAATAGGTAAAAATTTAATGTTCTTGACTACAAGAACTGCGCAGCCCCCTGTTTGACCAGAACATCAAATTCTTACCTTGCTCGTGTAACTTTGAGCGATGGTGTTGGCTCCACCATATACGGCGGAAATGCTGTCTTGATTGTAGAATGCCGCTGAAGAATCACCGTCTTGTTTCGATGGAATTCACTTGCGATTGTCTCTACGTTTGTCTTTTTGCAGTAAGAAGCTGCGCACACTTCTGAATATACTGCAATGTTGATGTTATTCACTAAACGCGTTGGAACAGAGTTCTTATCTTATTTCCCGACGTTAGTGGAGATTAAAAATTAAAAATAACGGACGCGAACGACTAATGTCTCTGTTGATTTACGTCGCCTCGCGCCGCATGACCCCTAGAGTCGTGTGACTTCTACGGAGCCTGTATTCAATCTGCCCGCTGGTGCTGCCTTTTGCAGTCTCGTGCAGCCATGTGGTGCCACGAGGTGCCTCGTGGTGCTGTGGTCAGCACAATTCTTGACACACTGTTGACAGTACATCTGGCTTGAATTAAATTGTTTTTCTCAGCCAGACGCGCCTCCTCTGGCCCTTTCCTAAGGGAGGAAAGGGTGAGGGCCCTTACCAAGGGTAGTAAGGGCGCATACCCCCCTCCTTTGGAGAATTTTCTCCACATATTTTGGGTTTATTGCAATATCCTGTATGGCTCTTTGTTCCCTTTGTACTTCTTCTGTCAGGTATGACATCTTAAGTTTTTGCTCTAATTCAGTGATCTCTCGGTTAAGGCTGTCTCTCCTCTGTTGCAACATATTTGTGTTTTTCAGCAATTCAGTAACCCGTTTTCTTCTCCTGTACCATCTCCTACGCTCTCTCTCTATATCTGATCTTCTTCTGGGTTTCCTCAATGGTACGTGCTTCATACATACCTTGTATGCTTCTGTATTCAGCTTCTCTAGGCACTGGTGGGGATTCAGGGTGCTCATGTCTGATTCCCATGATATATCTGATAGCTCTTGGTTTATTCTTTCCCAGTCAATTCTATGATTGTTAAAATTAAACTTACTAAACATCCCGTCTCTAACATTAGTGCCGCAGTTCCCTAACCCTGAGTTAATACTCGTTTGAACTTCTATGATGTTATGGTCAGAGTATATTGTTTTTGTAACTGTTATGTCTCTGATTAGTTTCTCGTTGTTTGTGAATATCAAATCCAGGGTATTTTCATTACTAGTGGGATCAGTTATCTGTTGGTTTAATGAGTACTTTTCACAAAGCCTCATTAGTTCCCTGGTATGTGCCTGTTGAGCCAGGGTGCTTCCAGGTATAACATTATGTTGCGTCATCTTCCATTTTACATGAGGGAGATTAAAATCTCCAAGGAGTAAAATGTTTGGGGTGGGGTTTTCTAGCCTATCCAGATAGCTATCTATCTTCCTTAACTGATCTGTGAATTCCTCCGCTGCAGTACCAGGTAACACCAGCTAGTACCAGCTGCAGCACCAGGTAACACCAGCTAGTACCAGCTGCAGTATCTGGTAACACCAGCTAGTACCAGCTGCAGCACCAGGTAACACCAGCTAGTACCAGCTGCAGTACCTGGTAACACCAGCTAGTACCAGCTGCAGCACCAGGTAACACCAGCTAGTACCAGCTGCAGCACCAGGTAACACCAGCTAGTACCAGCTGCAGTACCCAGGTAACTCTACTCTGTGGAGGTAGGAGGACACTGTTGTTGTTGTTGTTGTTGTAGTTGTTGTTTGTGTTCATGTTATTGCTTTATTTCTGGCGTTATTGTTGTTGTTTTCTTGTTCTTTGTTGTTGTTTTTGTTTGAATTATTCTTTGTTGTGTGTATGAACATGTATCATGTGAGTGTATCAGCATGTATCCTGTGTTTTAGTATGTATGCTGTGAATGTATCAGCATGTATCTTGTGAGTGTATCAGCATGTATGCTGTGAATGTATCAGCATGTATCTTGTGAGTGTATCAGCATGTATCCTGTGTTTTAGTATGTATGCTGTGAATGTATCAGCATGTATCTTGTGAGTGTATCAGCATGTATGCTGTGAATGTATCATCATGTATCTTGTGAATGTATCAGCATGTATCCTGTGTTTTAGTATGTATGCTGTGAGTGTATCAGCATGTATGCTGTGAATGTATCAGCATGTATCTTGTGAGTGTATCAGCATGTATCTTGTGAGTGTATCAGCATGTATCCTGTGTTTTAGTATGTATGCTTTGAGTGTATCAGCATGTATCTTGTGAGTGTATCAGCATGTATCTTGTGAGTGTATCAGCATGTATCCTGTGAGTGTATCAGCATGTATCCTGTGAGTGTATCAGCATGTATCCTGTGAGTGTATCAGCATGTATCCTGTGAGTGTATCAGCATGTATCCTGTGAGTGTATCAGCATGTATGCTGTGAGTGTATCAGCATGTATGCTGTGAGTGTATCAGCATGTATGCTGTGAGTGTATCAGCATGTATGCTGTGAGTGTATCAGCATGTATGATGTGAGTGTATCAGCAGGTACGCTGCGAGTGTATCAGCATGTATCTTGTGAGTGTATCAGCATGTATGCTGTATCATACAACACTTTACACAGTTACAGCACAATACATTATATTAGTTATTTCAAGTATCACAATTTCTTCATACAGCTAAGGTACACAATACAGTACAGAGGTACACAATACAGTACAGAGGTACACAATACAGTACAGAGGTACACAATACAGTACAGAGGTACACAATACAGTACAGAGGTACACAATACAGTACAGAGGTACACAATACAGTACAGAGATACACAATACAGTACAGAGGTACACAATACAGTACAGAGGTACACAATACAGTACAGAGGTACACAATACAGTACAGAGGTACACAATACAGTACAGAGGTACACAATACAGTACAGAGATACACAATACAGTACAGAGGTACACAATACAGTACAGAGATACACAATACATTATAGAGGTACACAATACAGTACAGAGGTACACAATACATTATAGAGGTACACAATACAGTACAGAGGTACACAATACAGTACAGAGGTACACAATGCCCAAAATGCCCTGCATACTAGGGGCTTTTGGCATGTACACCTCATGTAATCTCAATAACCAAATGTAATTCTTTGTATCATGTCCAAATAAAAATTATTATTATTATTATTATTATTATTATTATTATACAGTACAGAGGTACACAATACAGTACAGAGGTACACAATACAGTACAGAGGTACACAATGCAGTACAGAGGTACACAATACAGTACAGAGATACACAATACATTATAGAGGTACACAATACAGTACAGAGGTACACAATACATTATAGAGGTACACAATACAGTACAGAGGTACACAATACATTATAGAGGTACACAATACATTATAGAGGTACACAATGCAGTACAGAGGTATACAATACAGTATAGAGGTTCACAATACAGTGTAGAGGTACACAATACAGTATAGAGGTACACAATACAGTATAGAGGTACACAATACAGTATAGAGGAACACAATACAGTATAGAGGTACAATATAAAAAAAAACAGATATTTTAGTTCTACTAGTTATTAGAATGTTAAGAAATTAACTTGACACTGTCAATGTGAATCTTACTAAATGTCTAGAAGTAAAGGGACGGGTAGCAGACGAGGGCATAGTCACTGGTAGGCGGGATTCCCCAGTGTAAGTAGGTCATACCCAAAGAGATGGGTTAGTTGTAGTAGTAGTCGTAGCCGTGAAGAAGGTTATGTGCAGGTCCTCAGAATCGACTCCATGATGACTTACTTCCACTGGGAACTCCGCCTACCAGTGACTATGCCCTCGTCTGCTACCCGTCCCATTCAGCTGTCGCCTATTTAAGGTCAAGCCTCCTAACCTGATCTTCATAATCTCCAGACCTACGGTGCTGAACACACCAACTCCAAGGCCGAGGCACTGATTACCTCATCTTTTGTATATAGTTCTACTCTCTTCATATTATGTCCTAGAATTTTGTATTGATAAAGCCACTGGAGGGCGAAACGTTTATTATAAAGATACCCAGATGTTGCACATGTGTCTTAATTTCATATTGTCGGTATTGTATACCTTTCTTGCACCAAAATTTGTGCTGATACCATACTGATGCTCAGTTTTAGGCCGATACCGATACCACCTATGCCGATACTTGGCCCTTAACTATAAACACTTTCTTAATCTGTAAATACCATATTTTTCAGCATATAAGGCGCACCTTACATGTAATTTTTTGGAAAATCACCCCGTGCCTTATATGCTCAGGGTCAAGGGTAAGGCGTTGTGTTACGCTTTATCGTAAATAAAGTAAGACGGTAATTAACCCTTGAATATGATTACTGATTTATCTTTATGATACTTGTCATGCGCCTTATATGGCGGAACATACGGTACCTGTGCCTGGCTTCACACATAGACATATTATATTCAGGTTTCAGGCTATTTAGAACATATAATGAATAAAGGGAGTCAGTTATATTTATATTGTCTGAGGTGGTAGTGTCGACAAGTAACAAGTGAGACAGACAGTAAGGTGGAAGCCCAGATATTAATTCTAATACACCTGTGTATTATAGCACCATCAGTCTGGTTTACAATAACACTACCACCTGACGCCCTCACACTCACACAGTTAAGGCAGCCATCAGTCTACATGGTATGTATGATTGTTTAAAAGGTCGTGTATTTCTTCCAGAGAACCCAGTTTAGAAAGTGTAAGATACTCAGCATGTGTCTTGTGAGTGTATCAGTATGTATGTGTGTTGTGAGTGTATCAGTATGTATGTGTGTTGTGAGTGTATCAGTATGTATGTGTGTTGTGAGTGTATCAGTATGTATGTGTTGTGAGTGTATCAGTATGTATGTGTCTTGTGAGTGTATCAGTATGTATGTGTGTTGTGAGTGTATCAGTATGTATGTGTTGTGAGTGTATCAGTATGTATGTGTGTTGTGAGTGTATCAGTATGTATGTGTGTTGTGAGTGTATCAGTATGTATGTGTGTTGTGAGTGTATCAGTATGTATGTGTTGTGAGTGTATCAGTATGTAGGTGTTGTGAGTGTATCAGTATGTATGTGTGTTGTGAGTGTATCAGTATGTATGTGTGTTGTGAGTGTATCAGTATGTATGTGTTGTGAGTGTATCAGTATGTATGTGTGTTGTGAGTGTATCAGTATGTATGTGTGTTGTGAGTGTATCAGTATGTATGTGTGTTGTGAGTGTATCAGTATGTATGTGTTGTGAATGTATCAGTATGTATGTGTTGTGAGTGTATCAGTATGTATGTGTTGTGAGTGTATCAGTATGTATGTGTTATGAGTGTATCAGTATGTATGTGTGTTGTGAGTGTATCAGTATGTATGTGTCTTGTGAGTGTATCAGTATGTATCAGAGTCTCCTCAACTGAAACTTATCCAAAATGTTATTCCACCTTCTCATCCACCACCACCACCACCACCACCACCACCACCACCACCACCACCACCACCACCACGCTCAGGATTTTATGTGTGGGGAAGTTGCAGTGTTGAAGACGTGGGAAGGGTCCTGGGAGGGGGGGCAGGGATCTGGGAAGGGTGGCAGGGATCTGGGATGGATCTGGGAGGGATCTGGGAGGGGTCTGGGAGGGGTCTGGGAGGGGTCTGGGAGAGATCTGGGAGGGGTCTGGGAGGGGTCTGGGAGGGATCTGGGAGGGGTCTGGGAGGGGTCTGGGAGAGGTCTGGGAGGGGTCTGGGAGGGATCTGGGAGGGGTCTGGGAGGGGTGGAGGGTTCAGCTGACCAATAATCAAGTCAGGGTCACTGATATATGTTCTCTCTCCCTTTTCTAATTTTCTAACTTCCCACCTTTCTCTTCCACCATCCTTCCATTACCCTACCATCCCACACCTCCCAACCATCCCACACCTCCCAACCATCCCACACCTCCAAACCATCCCACACCTCCCAACCATCCCACACCTCCCTACCATCCCACACCTCCCAACCATCCCACACCTCCCAACCATCCCACACCTCCCAACCATCCCACACCTCCCAACCATCCCACACCTCCCAACCATCCCACACCTCCCAACCATCCCACACCTCCCAACCATCCCACACCTCCCAACCATCCCACACCTCCCAACCATCCCACACCTCCCTACCATCCCACACCTCCCAACCATCCCACACCTCCCTACCATCCTCCACCTCCCTACCTTCCCACACCTCCCAACCATCCCACACCTCCCAACCTTCCCACACCTCCCTACCATCCCACACCTCCCTACCTTCCTACACCTCCCTACCATCCTCCACCTCCCTACCATCCCACACCTCCCTACCATCCCACACCTTCCTACCATCCCACACCTCCCTACCATCCCACACCTACCTACCATCCCACACCTCCCTACCTTCCCACACCTCACTACCATCCACACCTCCCTACCATCCCAAACCTCCCTACCTTCCCACACCTCCCTACCATCCCACACCTCCCTACCATCCCACACCTCCCTACCTTCCCACACCTCCATACCATCCCACAGCTCCCTACCTTCCCACACCTCCCTACCATCCCACACCTCCCTACCATCCCACACCTCCCTACCATCCCACACCTCCCTACCATCCCACACCTCCCTACCATCCCACACCTCCCTACTATCCCACACCTCCCTACCATCCCACACCTCCCTACCTTCCTACACCTCCCTACCATCCCACACCTCCCTACCATCCCACACCTCCCTACCATCCCACACTTCCCTACCATCCCACACCTCCCTTCCATCCCACACCTCCCTATCATCCCACACCTCCTTACCTTCCCACACCTCCCTACTTCCCCACACCTCCCCGCCTTCCAACATCTCCCTACCTTCCCACACATCCCTACTTTACCTCACCTCCCTACCTTCCCACACCTCCCTGCCTTCCCACACCTCCCTACCTTTCCACACCTCCCAACTTTCCCACACCTCCCCGCCTTCCCACACCTCCTTACCTTTCTCACCTCCCCACCTTTCCATACATCCCCACCTCCCTACCTTCCCGTACCTTCCTACCTCCCCTACCCACGTCCCCACACCTTCCTACCGTCCCCACCTCCCAAAACCTACCTATCCTCCCCACGTCCCAACACCTTCCTACCCTCCCCACCTCCCTACACCTACCTACCCTCCCCACCTCCCAACACCTACGTACCATCCCCACCTCCCAACACCTACCTACCCTTCCCACCTACCTACCATCCCCACCTACCTACCATCCCCACCTCTCAACACATACCTCCCCTCCCCACCTCTCTACCTGCCCATTTCCTCCCCTCTTCTTAATACGCAACTCTTGTTTACCTGCCTACCAATTATTTCTCTCTCTCTCTCTCTCTCTCTCTCTCTCTCTCTCTCTCTCTCTCTCTCTCTCTCTCTCTCTCTCTTACACACACACACACACACACACACATTTCACAGCGAACAGTGAAGAGGCAAGGCCAGGAGCTATGAATTGACCCCTGCAATCACAATTAGGTAAGTACGATTAGGTGAGTACACTTTCTCAAATTCGGCATTAGTATTTTATGAGTATTTTATGAAAAAAAAAACAGTATGAAACCCCGTGGAAAGAGGTGCAACACAACTGTGGTTATATTTACTAAGCACAAGAACACGTACCTCGTAGGTCAGTGGTAGCACGTCCAGATAAACGAAGTACCCAGGTTCATTCCTGGGCGAGGTAGGATACATGAGCAAGTCTCCTAACATCTGATAATTCTCTCCACCCTGTATTAAATAATACCTGAGTACTTATGCAGTTCAACTCACTGGGTTGTGTTTGCTGGGGTCGAGACATATTTCCTGGGCCCTGCTGGGTCTTTCCCTGGACAAGGACCTCAGGTCCACAAGGGAAATATACCACACTGCTTGGTTTGCTTGGTTTATCCTGGGTTGGAAAATAACCCACACTGCTTGGTTTATCCTGGGTTATCCTGGGTTATTAACTCTCTAGGTTTAATTATCCAGAAGTCGACGTAGTCATATTTTTTCTCTTTTCCTTTTTCTTTATTCTAGTTTCTTTTTTTTTTTCCCTCGGTCCAGAATTTATTAGCACTAAAACAGTCCAGACTTTTATGAACCCGTTGACTAGTTTGTAAATATAGAAGTGTTGTTACAGAGTGGAGAGTCTGACTGTATGTTGTTAGTGTGTTGTTAGTGTGTTGTTAGTGTGTTGTTACTGTGTTGTTAGTGTGTTGTTAGTGTGTTGTTAGTGTGTTGTTAGTGTGTTGTTACTGTGTTGTTACTGTGTTGTTAGTGTGTTGTTAGTGTGTTGTTAGTGTGTTGTTAGTGTGTTGTTAGTGTGTTGTTACTGTGTTGTTAGTGTGTTGTTACTGTGTTGTTAGTGTGTTGTTACTGTGTTGTTACTGTGTTGTTACTGTGTTGTTAGTGTGTTGTTAGTGTGTTGTTAGTGTGTTGTTAGTGTGTTGTTAGTGTGTTAGTGTGTTGTTAGTGTGTTGTTAGTGTGTTGTTAGTGTGTTGTTAGTGTGTTGTTAGTGTGTTGTTACTGTGTTGTTAGTGTGTTGTTAGTGTGTTGTTAGTGTGTTGTTAGTGTGTTGTTAGTGTGTTGTTACTGTGTTGTTAGTGTGTTGTTAGTGTGTTGTTACTGTGTTGTTAGTGTGTTGTTAGTGTGTTGTTAGTGTGTTGTTAGTGTGTTGTTAGTGTGTTGTTAGTGTGTTGTTAGTGTGTTGTTAGTGTGTTGTTGTGTGTTGTTACTGTGTTGTTAGTGTGTTGTTAGTGTGTTGTTATGTGTTGTTAGTGTGTTGTTAGTGTGTTGTTACTGTGTTGTTAGTGTGTTGTTAGTGTGTTGTTAGTGTGTTGTTAGTGTGTTGTTAGTGTGTTGTTAGTGTGTTGTTAGTGTGTTGTTAGGTTTTGTTAGTGTTTTAGTGTGTTGTTAGTGTGTTGTTACTGTGTTGTTAGGTTTGTTGTTGTTAGTGGTGTGTTGTTAGTGTGTTGTTAGTGTGTTGTTACTGTGTTGTTAGTGTGTTGTTACTGTGTTTGGTTTGTTTGTGTTGTTAGTGTGTTGTTACTGTGTTGTTAGTGTGTTGTTAGTGTGTTGTTACTGTGTTGTTGTGTTGTTACTGTGTTGTTAGTGTGTTGTTAGTGTGTTGTTATGTGTTGTTAGTGTTGTTACTGTGTTGTTACTGTGTTGTTAGTGTGTTGTTACTGTGTTGTTGTGTTGTTACTGTGTTGTTACTGTGTTGTGTGTTGTTACTGTGTTAGTGTGTTGTTACGTGTTGTTAGGTGTGTTGTTAGTGTGTTGTTGACTGTGTTGTTACTGTGTTGTTACTGTGTTGTTTTGTTACTGTGTTAGTGTGTTGTTACTGTGTTGTGTGTTGTTACTGTGTTAGTGTGTTGTTAGTGTGTTGTTACTGTGTTGTTACTGTGTTGTTAGTGTGTTGTTACTGTTAGGTGTTGTTACTGTGTTAGTGTTGTTACTGTGTTGTTAGTGTGTTGTTACTGTGTTGTAGTGTTTTAGTGTGTTGTTACTGTGTTGTTACTGTGTTGTTACTGTGTTAGTGTGTTGTTACTGTGTTAGTGTGTTGTTAATGTGTTGTTAGTGTGTTGTTAGTGTGTTGTTAGTGTGTTGTTACTGTGTTGTTAGTGTGTTGTTAGTTTGTTGTTAGTGTGTTGTTACTGTGTTGTTAGTGTGTTGTTACTGTGTTGTTAGTGTGTTGTTACTGTGTTGTTAGTGTGTTGTTAGTGTGTTGTTACTGTGTTACTGTGTTGTTAGTGTGTTGTTACTGTGTTGTTACTGTGTTAGTGTGTAGCTACTGTGTTAGTGTGTTGTTACTGTGTTGTTAGTGTGTTGTTACTGTGTTGTTAGTGTGTTGTTACTGTGTTAGTGTGTTGCTACTGTGTTAGTGTGCTGTTACTGTGTTGCTACTGTGTTAGTGTGTTTTTACTGTGTTGCTATTGTGTTAGTGTGTTGTTACTGTGTTGTTAGTGTGTTGTTAGTGTGTTGTTAGTGTATTGTTACTGTGTTGTTAGTGTGTTGTTACTGTGTTGTTACTGTGTTAGTGTGTTGTTACTGTGTTGTTAGTGTGTTGTTAGTGTGTTGTTAGTGTATTGTTAGTGTGTTGTTAGTGTATTGTTAGTGTGTTGTTAGTGTGTTGTTACTGTGTTGTTACTGTGTTGTTACTGTGTTGTTAGTGTTTTGTTAGTGTGTTGTTAGTGTGTTGTTAGTGTGTTGTTAGTGTGTTGTTAGTGTGTTGTTACTGTGTTGTTAGTGTGTTGTTACTGTGTTAGTGTGTTGTTACTGTGTTGTTAGTGTGTTGTTAGTGTGTTGTTACTGTGTTGTTAGTGTGTTGTTAGTGTGTTGTTAGTGTGTTGTTACTGTGTTGTTACTGTGTTGTTAGTGTGTTGTTAGTGTGTTGTTACTGTGTTGTTACTGTGTTGTTACTGTGTTGTTACTGGTGTTAGTGTGCTGTTAGTGTATTGTTAGTGTGTTGTTACTGTGTTGTTAGTGTGTTGTTAGTGTATTGTTAGTGTGTTGTTAGTGTGTTGTTACTGTGTTGTTAGTGTGTTGCTACTGTGTTGTTACTGTGTTGTTAGTGTGTTGTTACTGTGTTACTGTGTTGTTAGTGTGTTGTTAGTGTGTTGCTACTGTGTTGTTACTGTGTTGTTAGTGTGTTGTTACTGTGTTGTTAGTGTGTTGTCAATGTGTTGTTAGTGTGTTGTTACTGTGTTAGTGTGTTGTTACTGTACTCACCTATTTGTACTCACCTATTTGTGGTTGCAGGGGTCGAGTCATAGCTCATGGTCCCGCCTCTTCACTGATTGCTACTAGGTCCTCTCTCTCCCTGCTCCATGAGCTTTATCAAACCTCGTCCTAAAACTATGTATGGTTCCTGCCTCCACTACGTCACTTTTTAGGCTATTCCACTTCCTGACAACTCTAT
Organism: Cherax destructor; assembly: GCA_009830355.1. Lineage (NCBI taxonomy): Eukaryota > Metazoa > Arthropoda > Malacostraca > Decapoda > Parastacidae > Cherax > Cherax destructor. Next base: position 6,463 of record WNWK01009939.1, on the reverse strand, counting down.
GACTGAAGAAATACTTCCTAACATCCCTTTGACTCATAGGAGTCTTCAACTTCCAACTGTGACCCCTTGTTTCTGTGACCCCTCTCTGGAACATCTTGTCTCTGTCCACCTTATCTATTCCTCGCAGTATTTTATATGTCGTTATCATGTCTCCCCTAACCCTCCTGTCCTCTAGTGTCGTCAGGATGATTTCCCTTAACGTTTCTTCTTAGGACAATCCCCTTAGCTCTGGGACTAGTCTTGTTGCAAACCTTTGCACTTTCTCTAATTTCCCGACGTGCTTGACCAGGTGTGGGTTCCAAACTGGTGCTGCATACTCCAGTATGGGCCTGACGTATATGGTGTACAGAGTCTTGAATGATTCCTTAGTGAGGTATTGGAACGCTATTCTTAGGTTTGCCAGCCGCCCGTATGCTGCAGCAGTTATCTGATTGATGTGTGCCTCAGGATATGTGCTCGGTATTATACTCACCCCAAGATCTTTTTCTTTGAGTGAGGTTTGCAGTCTTTGGCCACCTAGATTATACTCTGTCTGCGGTCTTCTTTGCCCTTCCCCGATCTTCATGACTTTACATTTGGCAGGGTTAAATTCAAGGAGCCAGTTACTGGACCAGGCTTGTAGCCTGTCCAGGTCTCTTTGTAGTCCTGCCTGATCCTCGACTGATTTAATTCTTCTCATTAACTTCACATCATCTGCAAACAGATGATGTTATTCTTCGTCTTCGTTTAGAGAAGGTGCGCGTCTTTCCAACCTGGGGAGTCAACCGAGAGTCAAATTACTTAGAACCTCCACTAAGGACACAAGACCTGCATGTTGATATAAACCAAATCTTTCAGTCGATCACAAAATATTTTGGTTGCTCTGCCATGGGGAAAATTAAGAAATCAAAACTAAAACTGAGTATAAAACAAACTCAAACCACTCAGTGTTAATGTCAGAAGATCTCACTTTCAAGGATCATAGCAGAGTCATCATCACAACTCTAGGAAAATGATTGGCTAAAAAAAAAGTAGATCTTTCACAATATATGTCAAGCCAATGATGATAGTCTTTAGTTCATTTATTTATTTATTGCTGTATCTTAACAGCCTCTTCAAAGTGGCATGCAAAACTGCAGATCTGGAAAAGTACAGAGAACCTTCACTGCATGTATAAACTCAGTGAAGCATTTAAATTAATGGAAACGCTTGCAGTCCCTCGATGTACTCTTTAATGGATTTTTTAGATTTTGCCGCCAAAGTGGCTAGTTTATTATGCACTCTATGTCCATCCTGTGGAGGGCAGCGCAAGAGAATATGGATACACAAAAGGCCCAGGAACTAGGCCTCAAAAGGGTTAACAGGAGTACATCTGGATTTATATCCACAGATCACTTATGTTACAAGAAATTTTAGGAAATTTACTTAATAGTATGGTATCTGATTTTCATAAATAAGATATCTTTACATATCACATAGGTTATTATACTGTCTTTCTCTGTATTCGCCAATAAGTGGACAATTAAGCACATAGTGTTCAAGATAGTGACCACAGGGTTGGCCACATACTGTGCATTTGGTTTGATCATCATCTGTGTGTCCGCCAAACTACTAGAGATACTTATAACTTAAAACGTAAGTGGGAAAGATCAATTATAATTCACGTCTGGACATTTCTAGGGAAAACTGGTCACAAATCTGTACAAAGGATCTACGAATGCAAGAAGCTTGGCAGACAATGGAAAATACCCCAAATGAAAAGTAGGGGTCCATGAGTACACTAAGACATAACAGAGTAAGTGTAAAGGGCTGATAACTTTTCAACACATTCTTTTATAAATAAGTGGGATTACCCACATACCCCTGGCTAAGAGGGGTTATCCTACCTCAGCCCAGCCGCATGTAAGGTATACTAACACCCCTCAGGATGCGACTCACAACAGTCAGCTAACACTCAGGTACCTACTTACTGCTAAGTGAACAGCGACAGCAGGTGTAAGGAAATATGTCCAACATTTCCACTCATGCCGGGATCTGCGGGGCTCTGGTGTTTATGTTGGACTGAGTGTGGCTAGCACCAGCAGCCTGAGTGTGGCTAGCACCAGCAGCCTGAGTGTGGCTAGCACCAGCAGCCTGAGTGTGGCTAGCACCAGCAGCCTGAGTGTGGCTAGCACCAGCAGCCTGAGTGTGACTAGCACCAGCAGCCTGAGTGTGGCTAGCACCAGCAGCCTGAGTGTGACTAGCACCAGCAGCCTGAGTGTGGCTAGCACCAGCAGCCTGAGTGTGGCTAGCACCAGCAGCCTGAGTGTGGCTAGCACCAGCAGCCTGAGTGTGGCTAGCACCCGCTGCCTGAGTGTGGCTAGCACCAGCAGCCTGAGTGTGGATAGCACCAGCAGCCTGAGTGTGGCTAGCACCATCAGCCTGAGTGTGACTAGCACCCGCTGCCTGAGTGTGGCTAGCACCAGCAGCCTGAGTGTGGCTAGCACCAGCAGCCTGAGTGTGACTAGCACCAGCAGCCTGAGTGTGGCTAGCACCAGCAGCCTGAGTGTGACTAGCACCAGCAGCCTGAGTGTGGCTAGCACCAGCAGCCTGAGTGTGGCTAGCACCAGCAGCCTGAGTGTGGCTAGCACCAGCAGCCTGAGTGTGACTAGCACCCGCTGCCTGAGTGTGGCTAGCACCAGCAGCCTGAGTGTGGATAGCACCAGCAGCCTGAGTGTGGCTAGCACCAGCAGCCTGAGTGTGGCTAGCACCAGCAGCCTGAGTGTGACTAGCACCCGCTGCCTGAGTGTGGCTAGCACCAGCAGCCTGAGTGTGGCTAGCACCAGCAGCCTGAGTGTGGCTAGCACCAGCAGCCTGAGTGTGACTAGCACCAGCAGCCTGAGTGTGGCTAGCACCAGCAGCCTGAGTGTGACTAGCACCAGCAGCCTGAGTGTGGCTAGCACCAGCAGCCTGAGTGTGGCTAGCACCAGCAGCCTGAGTGTGGCTAGCACCAGCAACCTGAGTGTGACTAGCACCCGCTGCCTGAGTGTGGCTAGCACCAGCAGCCTGAGTGTGGATAGCACCCGCAGCCTGAGTGTGGCTAGCACCAGCAGCCTGAGTGTGACTAGCACCAGCAGCCTGAGTGTGGCTAGCACCAGCAGCCTGAGTGTGACTAGCACCAGCAGCCTGAGTGTGGCTAGCACCAGCAGCCTGAGTGTGGCTAGCACCAGCAGCCTGAGTGTGGCTAGCACCAGCAGCCTGAGTGTGGCTAGCACCAGCAGCCTGAGTGTGACTAGCACCAGCAGCCTGAGTGTGACTAGCACCAGCAGCCTGAGTGTGACTAGCACCAGCAGCCTGAGTGTGACTAGCACCAGCAGCCTGAGTGTGGCTAGCACCAGCAGCCTGAGTGTGGCTAGCACCAGCAGCCTGAGTGTGGCTAGCACCAGCAGCCTGAGTGTGGCTAGCACCAGCAGCCTGAGTGTGGCTAGCACCAGCAGCCTGAGTGTGGCTAGCACCAGCAGCCTGAGTCTAGGTAGGTAGGGAACAGCGTCATCTTCATGGTCGTCACAAGTCAAGAGTTCATGGTGGGTCAGGGAACACAGCCGTAGGCAGGAAGTTGATGGTGTACCTTTGTTCTCTCCCACTCCCACGCTCTCCCACATGCACCCCCCACACCCGACACACCCACCTTCCCTCCCTCCTGCCCTACCATCCTTCTTCCTAACCTTCCCTCCCTCTCTCCCTCACTACCACTCCTCTCACCATTCCCCTCGCTCTCCCTCCCTCACCTCTCTTTACCGCCCCTCCAACACTCCAAAACTTGTAAAGTATTGGCAACGTCAGTACCTTAGGAAACAATAAATTACGGAAGATACTTGAGAACCTAATCTTTTACTTGCACAATGTTATAACAACTTACCAGAATGGAAGATATGGGAGACAGCGAGGGGTAAACCCTGTGGGCCATACTTGAAGAATGGCCGAAGGACGTTCTTATTAATAATATAACAATAATATCTTTATTTACTACAAGTACATGTACAAGGTATACAGTCCTAGCTGACATCAATGACATACTACAATATATAGAAAGCCGCCTTGTTATGCTCAGCATTTCCCGCAAATTAGGTCAGTTTTTTCCCAGGATGCGACCCACACCAGTCGACTAACACCCAGGTACCCATTTTACTGATGGGTGAACAGGTACAGGGACAGCAGGTGTCTTATGGAAACACGTCCCTAAAGTTTTCCAGCCGTACCGGAGGAGATTCGATCTCCGGTCCATGACCAGGTCTCCCGGGGGATCAGGGCCTGATCAACGAGGCTGTTACTGTTGGCCGCACGTAGTCCAACGTACGAACCACAGCCCGGCTGATCTGGCACTGACTATTGGTAATGCCCCTTATGGCTGGTGGGAGGCTGTTGAACAGTCTTGGGCCCCGAACACTTATTGTGTTTTGTCTTAGTGTACTAGTGTACTTTTCACTGGGGGTATGTTGCATCGCCTGCCAAGTCTTTTACTTTCGTAGGGAGTGATTTCTGTGTGTAGATTAGTGACCAGTCCCTCCAGAATCTTCCAGGTGTAGATTATGATATATCTCTCTCGCCTGCGCTCCAGTGAGTACAAGTCAAGTGCTTCCAGGCGTTCCCAGTAGTTAAGGTGTTTGATGGAACTTATACGTGCAGTAAAGGTTCTCTGTACATTCTCTAGATCTGCAATTTCACCTGCCTTGAATGGGGATATTAATGTGCAGCAGTATTCCAGCCTAGGATCAAGGCCTCATCAATTAGACTGTTATTGGTGGCCGCAGTCAGTCCGGCTGGTCAGGTAATGATTTGAAGAATTTATCCAGTTCCGTCTTGTTGGTAATTTTCCTTATGGAGAGAGAGAGAGAGAGAGAGAGAGAGAGAGAGAGAGAGAGAGAGAGAGAGAGAGAGAGAGAGAGAGAGAGAGAGCGAGAGAGAGAGAGAGAGAAAGGGGGGGGGCGCTGAAGAGTCGGGGGCCTCTGACACTCATCGCTTTCACTCTTAGTGTACTCGTCACGTCCCTGTTTCTTAATGGAAATATTTTGCACCGTCTGTCAAGTCTATTTTTGTCATACAGAGTGACTTCAGTGTTCAGGTTTGAGACTATTCTCTCCAGAATTTTCCAAGTGTAAATTGTTATGTAGTTTTATCGCAGTAGTTCAGATGCTTGAGTGTACATAGGCAGTGAAAGTTCTCAGCAGTCTGGCCTGCCTTGAAGGAGGCCGTCAGTATACAACATTATTCCAGCCTTGTGAGAACAAGCGACTTAAATAATATCATCATTGCCTCAGTATCTATTGTCTTGAAAGTTCTAGTTATCCAGCCTATCATTTTCCTTACTGTATTATTCTCAACATTGTTGTGATCCTTGAATGTGAGATCTTCTGACATCATTACTCTTAAGTGAGATGGGACACAGCAACAAGGAGTGACAGCTGAATACTCAGATGAGACAGGGATGTTAGGAAGTATTTCTTTAACCAAAGAGTTGTCAGGAAGTGAAACAATCTGCAGAGTGATGTGGTGGAGGTAGAACCTATACATAGCTTTAAGAAGCAGGGAGAGAATGGACCTAGTAGACACCAACGAAGAAGCAGGGCCAGCTGTTACTCGACCCGTGCAACTACAAATATGTGAGTACATGGTACTTTCACTCTAATGAATGATTTAAGTTTGTTAAAACATTCTTCCATAACAGAACAACTGAAACTTGTCCTCGTTAAACATGTTGTCTGAGGTCCACTGGCCAGAAGATTCACTGTGCTTTCAGTGTCATCAGGAAGGGATGTTATGGTGTTATGATTTATGTCCTTGTCGATGTTGGATATAAAATATGAGAAAGAGAAGTGGGGGGAGTACTGTGCCTTGAGGAACACAGCTTTTCACTGTCACAACCCCTGACTTTACTTTGTTTATCTCTCGGTTTACTCTTCCAGTTATTATTTTGCGCCTGTTTTGTGGGCAGTCACACAATGGTTGTTTTGTGGACAGCCACACCATGGTTGTTTTGTGGACAGCCACACCATGGTTGTTTTGTGGACAGCCACACCATGGTTGTTTTGTGGGCAGCCACACCATGGTTGTTTTGTGTACAGCCACACCATGTTTGTTTTGTGGGCAGTCACACCATGGTTGTTTTGTGGACAGCCAGACCATGGTTGTTTTGTGGACAGCCACACCATGGTTGTTTTGTGGACAGCCACACCATGGTTGTTTTGTGGGCAGCCACACCATGGTTGTTTTGTGTACAGCCACACCATGGTTGTTTTGTGGGCAGTCACACCATGGTTGTTTTGTGGACAGCCACACCATGGTTGTTTTGTGGACAGCCACACCATGGTTGTTTTGTGGACAGCCACACCATGGTTGTTTTGTGGGCAGCCACACCATGGTTGTTTTGTGGACAGCCACACCATGGTTGTTTTGTGGACAGCCACACCATGGTTGTTTTGTGGCCAGCCACACCATGGTTGTTTGT